>VZTT01043592.1:1459-15049 GCA_013400855.1 Buphagus erythrorhynchus | reverse complement strand
ATTACAATTTGAAACAAGGCAGAGAAGATTAATTAACCCACCTGGCTGGCTGGCACGTAGTCCTGGCTTGGTTCTGTCATACTCATATACATGTTCTCACCGTCAAACTGCAAAGGAAATAATAGTAAACATTCAGCAAACTTGATTTTTTAGCATTGACTGAAAAAAACTGTTGCTATAAAATAATATTACAGCCTGGTTTTAGAGACGTGTAATTGCATGTGTGCATCTTGTCTTTGATGTTCCTGTTGTCATCCTTATTGACCCTGGATGTCAGTGATTTGGAGTAATTAGCGCTCTAGTAATTACAGCTAGCAAGGAAGAAATGAATGGTTTCCTTTCATCTGCAATCTGTTTTAAAACAAAATGCCTCATTTTGTGCAGCATGTATACATATTGCTGTTGGTTGCAATGAAGTACTAAGTGAATTGCACACTTACTGAGAAAAGGAAGATGAGAATAAAATCTGCACTAAAATGCATCTTAATGGATTCCAACTTTAGCTTCTGAACAGAACAAGAGTTGAAATTTCAAAACAAATTAAACCCCCTCCAACTGAAATGTTCCCATATCAGAAAGTAGGAAATACATTTCCAGACAGCTTTCAGACATCTGAATGTATGAAAGAGTATGCCTCCTGTCCGTATGGTGTAAGAGGATAGTTTGCTTGATGTGTGAAAAAAGTAAACATTCATAATCAGAACTGCAAAAATAACCATCTGTAAATGATAAATAGCATTCCTGGAAATATATACAATATAGAAAAAGCTTCTTTCCTTTTTTCTTTTCTTTTCTCTTTTTCTTTTTTTTTTTCCTCTGCTCAACTGCAGTTAAGAAGTAACGGAAATGTCATAGAAAGGAGTTGATTAAAATCTGAAGGTCTAGATGGAGAAAAAC
Organism: Buphagus erythrorhynchus; assembly: GCA_013400855.1. Lineage (NCBI taxonomy): Eukaryota > Metazoa > Chordata > Aves > Passeriformes > Sturnidae > Buphagus > Buphagus erythrorhynchus. The sequence goes on along the minus strand of VZTT01043592.1, from coordinate 14,152 downwards.
TGTCAGATCTGAAGCCTCATCCTGTACCAGCACAAAGAAGTGTAAAACTACTGATTTCTTACATAGTCTGGAAAATGTCCCCACAGAACTCTTGTCACACCCACTCAAGTGGCAGTGCCAACAGGGTGATGATAGTCCCAGTGTCTGCTCAGGAGCTAGGGAAAATCTTTTCAAACCTTTTAAGCAGAAATGAACAACAGCAGGAATTCCTATCTCCAGTCCTCAACCACAAATTTCCAGCTGTTACAAGGTCTGTTTGAAATAACTTGCACCTGACCCCTTGTGTGAATGCCTAGAGTGACATATTTTGGACTTCAGCCATTGCTTTGCGTGACACAGCAGCTTTTTTAAGAAGTCCCTACTACTGAGATTGCTCTGCTCCAACTAAGGTACCCATTAAATACCCCATGGACATTTCTTGATCAGTGTTGAGCTTCTGGGGATATTCTACTTGCAAGGTGAAGTATATTCAACTACCCTGAGGTGGCAAAGTTAAACTGTGTCTTTGGCAGATAGCTCTACCAATTTTTGCTGAGGTGTCTGAAAAGGTTTCGGCTCCCAGCTGTTCATCTTCTTTCTCTGCCAGAGGCTACAAGGCTTGTAGCAGCAGCAGTAACATGAACAAGTGCCAGCTCCTGGCACAGCAGTTGATGGTCTGCCCTTCCTGGCCAGAGCTATTTAATAGTCACAGACTATCTGTCAGAAGTCCTAGTTTCATGGGAAGGGAAAGGATTATGCCACAGACACAGATCTGCCATAAGGAATAGAGTATTTCCAAATTTTGACAGAATAGAGATAGTTAGATTAGATCACAAAATAGAGATTGATGCTCCTTTTTGTTTCTTGTTGACATGTACAATTTCTTTTAGCTTTCTCATTCAATAATGTTCTTATTTATAAGCATTCAAAGTCGAGTTTTGGAGAAAAAGATTTTAGTAACTGGATTGGAAAAAAACTGCATTGTTTCTTCTACTCAGATGGACAGGTGAAATTCTGAAGAGAGATTTCATAGCCAGTAGTTGGAAAGCAAGCACTCTAGTGCAAGGCCTACAGGAGCTCAACTTATTCAGCTTGTCACACGAAAGGCTGAAAGGTGCCTTGATCACTGTGATTGGTACTTACACCCTGGAAAGATGTCTGATAGCAAGATGTCAGCCTTCCTGACAGTGGTATAATGAGATCTACTGTTGAGAAATGGGAGTTGCAGAAATTCAGCCCTGAAATAAGATACAAGTTCCTACTTTAGGAGGTAATTAAGCATTATGTCAACAGCAAACTCATCATTTCTCAGACTTTTAGAATGAAGTTTGATATCTTTTTTGGAACAAATGCAGTCCATATCATATTTATAAGAAATCCTATGGACAAGATAGTTACACTTGCTGGTTATGGGAGTCCTGTCTGCCCTGGAAACCATCATTCCTTGAGTCTCCNTCTTGTTTTTGTGTTTCATCCTTTTTTTTTTAAATTTGTTGTGATACATTGCAAGCTTTGCTATAATTCAAATACTGCATTGCATGTGTTTAGTTGCAGTGAATATGAAGAAATTTCTTTTCTGCCTACTGGCTGGAACCAGTCAAGGATTATTTCAATTTATTTTGCCTTCCATAATTCATGAGACTATGATTTAAGAATCTTTATGAAGTATACTAGTCTTTCATATAATTCCCTCTTTTGAATGTTTGGTCATCTGTCCTTGTTCCCAAGCTTACAATCACCAAATCTGCATTCTTTGAATAATTTCCCTAAGGTATTTTTCCATGAATACTGAAATTTTTATAATTCTACAGACTGTTCCTGGATTATCTGATTATCTGCCTACCTAATCAGTGCCTTGTTATTAGTGGCCCCCCTGGTATGATAGGATATTGGATCTCAGTCTCTCCTGTTTGTTGCTTGTGGCCCTCTTTTAGCTCNGTGTTTTTGTGTCCTTTTTTTTTTGCTGTTTTTTTTTTTTTTTTTTTTTTTTTTTTTTTTTTTTTTTTTTTGCCATGGTCTGTGGGCTTGTTTCAGAGAAATCAACACAGAAAAAATATACATAAATTTAAACTTTGTGGATTTTTGACCTTACATGAGAAATGTAAGGGGATTGATGCTTACATGAGAAATTACCTTCTGCAACATTTGGGATTAATTCGTAAGGGTCAATTTTTAGAAAAATATATTGATGCATAATGTTTGTAAAATATGAATGACCTGTTAACATCTAAAAATACCCAGCAGCTTTCTACTTTGTTACTTAATTTCTTCAATATTCAAGCATGGAGTTCAGTCACTGCAATATTTAGCATCTGCTTGTCAGAAGTATGTGCAAGATATTGTGTAATAAGTTATATAGGTCAGCAAGATTTGATGGGATGTGTATTTTTTGTAGTGTTTATATATGCAGATTGTGGACTGTAATGCATCAGCTGACAATAACACTCTTGCCATACTAGTATTTGTACTACCTTTACCACTGTTTAAATTATTATCTGCCCTCAGTCCTCATGGCTACTTGGCAGTTCCTAAGACTTTGGATATGAGCCTGAAAAACACCCATAAACTCAAAGGATGAAGCATATACACATGCATTTTGTACAGCAGGTATTGCCAGGAGATACCTCCTTCACGTTCTCAATGTTTACTAAAATGTTTATAAAAGAATGAAAATATGATCTTTGTATACCAGAATTAAACAAAATATTTATTGCAATGCTGATTTGTTTATTCATCATCCCCTTTCCCAGCTACCAAAGTAGTGCAAAATAGAGATGACCTGTACATCCAGCCAAAAAAAGGGTACACAAGCTTTCAAAGTTCAGAAAAGCAGATGCAGCACAGATACAATGCTCACCTTGCCCAAATGTGATAATCCCACATCAAAACAGTAAACTGAGGAAAAAATGCCAACAATTGGATCAACTGGAAAGTTCTATTAATATGTTTTTCCCATCTATTTAGAAGCTTCCAAAACATGCACCTAAACCCTAGAAATGAATATTGAATATTTAATCATTTCACCTTTAATAGACTCCTTTGTAGTGTACAGGCTCTACAGCATGGCACCTCTCAACAACTCTCCACCTGGACACCTTAATTCATGCTACATCCATCTGGAATTCAGCTTTACAAGTAAAGTGATGCATGCAACAGCAGGTCAAGCAGCTTATCAGGGTCAGAGTGAGTCTAAAGATGAGCAGATATGGCTCAAAGATGTCTGCAGCTACCAGAGTTTTCTTCCTCTACTCTATGCCTCCAAAATTGTCATTTTGTACTCATCATTCTCAGGTTGGCAATCTCAGTTTGTAGTCCCTAAACTTTCCTGCCACTCACAGTGCTTGATTTCAAGCAAAGAAACAGCACAAACATCACTTAACCCGTGGATGATTCATCCCAACAGAACAGATGAAACACAAAGGCAGGCAGTTAAATGAACTGTCTTTTATGAACCTATGTATGATGTATATATATCATATGACATTTCATATAAAAGTTTCCCAATGTGTCTCCAAGATCCCTCAGTACCATTAAGAGCAGATTTCAAAATCTTTCATTTTAATCTATTAAATGTGAATGCTAATACAATATTCTGGTGTGTGATAATAACTACTCTTGACAACATTTCTTTTCACATTAAAGTGTAACTGCATGAGAAGTTTGGGTGAGAGCAAACGAAGAATATGACTGCATTGTAATATGAAAAGAAATATAACTGGGAGCTAGTTCTAATATAAATTCAGGATTGCATAATATTCTTTATTTAATGATTATTATAAATAGAACATACAGGCCACACTATGGCATGGCCACTTAGAAGCCCCCTCAGAATGACCCTTTGTAAGGCAAGTTGTAATGTTCAGACACCAAAATGCCCAACTGCTGTTATTAATTTAAATTGTTATACAATTTACTCATAGAAGTTAGGGACGTAATTACATAAACACTGGCTGACTGTAACTGATGCAAGAGGTATGACAGAGTTTAGCAAATGCCCAGAGTGGTAAAGCTGTTTTAAGGGATCCAAGGCTGGCTTCTGCCTTCCATTAACATGGCATCATACCAGAGTCACACAATGTACGGCCAGGAAGCCTGTTTTCATTTTCCCTTTTAAATTGTGGCAAACTTTTTCAGCATTTGTAACAGTGATTATAAAGTAGCAAAGCTTGCAAGAATAGTATTTTTTAATTCATTCTTAATGCACTTTAAATTAAAAGCACTGTACGTGGACTATGTCACAAAGATATTATAAGCAGGTTGAACAGACAAAAAAATTTCTCATGGTGACACCAATGTAGAGAATGTTTATTTGATTGCCTACGTAGACAGAAAACTTTGGAATACCAAAAGAAGGGTATAAGATGGCAGAAAAGGCTAGAAGGGCTTGAGAACCAAAGAGGATATCCAGAAATAAAATATATTTATATACTGGTGTATCTATTTATATACTAGTAACTGTATGTGCACATGCAGTGATCATAAATGCAGATGAATATCTGCATTAGCTTCATGTAGCTTGTTCAGATGACAGCTACCACATAGACCCACATGTTAAACAAGCTTTCAGCCTAGCTTCGTGTTCTCCCCTCCTCTTAAGCTACCTTCTTCTATACCAAGTTACTCTGTTTTCATTGCCAGGATCACCTGTGCTATCTGGATTAAAGGGAGAATGACATTTCTCCCCTCTACCTCTGTCTTCTTGCTACATAACTTTTCTTTGCTGTTGCTGTGAAATGAGGGTTTATTTCACTCCTTTTTCATCCAGTTACTGACTTCTGAGGATATTGAATAGTTGCTTTCTCTTTCTATGGCTATATATATATATGTGTGCCCTAAGTTCTTCAGGCACAGTTATATAAGCTATGTGAAAGAAAAAAAGTCAAGCATATGAATGTTTGAGCTTTTTCCCATTCATATTGAAGAGCAGCACAATATGACAGTACTACATCTTGTCCAGCTGCAGTGTGGGCCGGGAAGCATGAAGAATATGAGCCCAAAAGGCTTTTGATGCCAAAACATGCTTGGGACAGAGGTGTGGAGATGGAGCAGCTTTACAGAATGTTTTATGCACAAATATATCCCAAAAGTGATATACTAAAATGTAAAGATAAAAGGAGGAGAAGCAAAGGGAGAGATGATCATATTGGTGAAAGCTGCTATGTTAATAAGTTCATCTTCTGGGTAAAGCCACTTGGACTTGACATTCTGATTTCTTCAAAGGATCTTACAGATCTTCAAAGCCTGTTATTAATCACATAATCTAAATACAAATTTCTCCCATCTTAGGTTTGAACTGGAAGATAGATTTAGGTTTAAATATAAACTNAAACCCAAATTAAACCAAGACATTTAGTTATATCATTAAACCATAGTTTACCTTATCCTGATGGTGCCCCAGCACAATTTGTTATGTTTCTTTTTAAGAATTTGCAATAGCATTGTGTAAAATGATTGTTTATTTCTAGTGATTTAGTGATTTTACTGCTTACAGGTTATATATATCATTTGTAACTTACATTATCTAAAAGCCACTAATCCTGAAAAATCTTTAAAACTAGGTAATTTTGTTTATTTTAAACCAAATGCCAAGAGTGGATATTGTCTCATGTTGCTTGATGACAAGGAGTGATATTTTGTTTTACTCAGAGCTGCTGAAATGAGACTAAAATAATAATGGGGTACAACACAAATCATCAAATTGCTATGCTAAAGGAACAGTTGATCTTGTTATGGCAACCATTAAAGATAAAAAGAGAGATGCTCTGTAAACATTATACACGATGGAAAATCCCTTCCTTGACACGGTTTGGCAAAGCGGTACATTTGTATTAAATTGAAACTCCATTTTGTCTCCTGAACTCCATTTCGTATGCTGTACTTGAACACGTTTAAATTCGCCCAAGACATGTTACAGTAATGCATTCCAGACAGGGATCCTTCCCAGGAAAGAGGCTTGACACCTCACTGAAGGACTATCACAAGAAAATTGTCAAAAACCTATCTAGTACTATCAACTTTGATTGTTCTGCCGTCTTCCCTCCCTCCTTCCATAAACCTTGTTTATCAGCAGAGGAATGTACTGAAAAACCACGAGATTGGGTGAAAATGCCTGAATGGCAAAAAGAAGTCAAATTCTTTGCAGAGCTGGATAACCCTCTGTGGCCAAAGGGAGATGATTAGTGCAGACTGGCAGGACCTGGAGGAGTCCTGTCCCATCTGGAACACTAGAAGCCCTCCAGGATGCAGAAAGTTTGATGAGCCAAGCAAAAGAGTGGAGATGGCATGTCTCAGGACTGTTATTATTATTAATTTTAATTCTCCTACTCATTTTCAGGAACAAAATATTAGGAAAATCCTTTATGTCTCCGGTCCTTTCATCTTCTTCTATGTTGCTGAAGAGTTTGAACCAGAAATATGGGGTATGTTGTCTTTATGTGGTCCAAGCACAGTGACGTGTGGACTAGGCAGATTGGAGTTGGGAAGGAATCTGCCTCAGTCTTAAGGGCAGCCACAAGGTGTGTGAGAGCACTGGCTGCAGCCTCAGAGCGGGAAGCGAGGGTGCTGCTTCACAAGGAAACGCTGTCAGACATTTCCTATCTTAGAAAAAGCCAGAAACAGCCACAAAACTCTCTCTGCACACAGCACCCAACAGACTTGGACCCATTTGGTGCTTGGATCCAAGTGTGATAGGGCTTGCAGATTAGCACTGCCTTTTCTACCACCTGGCTTTCAAAGACAAAATGTTTTGTAAATACACCGCTTGATTCTCCTCAAATGAGACCATTTTTGTCTCATTTTCCATTTATAACACCTGCTATTGCCTCAAAACAGTACAGAAAGTGCTGTCAAAGTTTTCTCTCAGATTTTCATGTCTGTGTTACAAACGCCCAACCCAGACCTACCACCATTGTATTCCTCAAGCTAACTCACCATTTACCTCTTTTATTGGGGGAAAGGGAGGAGACAGAGTGTTTGCTGAGTATATTCTCATAGGTGGAGTGCTGGCTGAATATCTAAATATACACTGGTAGTTAAAACCTGAATAATGGCACTACAGCATTTGTGTTTTTCCTGCACTTAATAGAGGTTAATGTGAAACTGCAGGAAAGGTGAAGGGGAGTGTTTAGCTTCCCGCTTGGAGCCTGCATGTGTCAATGCCTGACAGAGCCTTGAAGTTGTTAGCCTGCATGCAGAGCACTAGCTGAATGAGGTTACAGTGCTGAGCACAGCGGGCTAAAAGAAGTAGGATCAGACTGATAGGAGGAGTCGCAGAGTCCAGGCACAGCAGAGTGTATCAAAGACAGCCCAGGGGAGAGCGGGTACTGTATTAGTCCTTTGTGTACATTTAAATGGAAGACAGTGAACATGCAGAGATGAACTCTGAACTCTCTCAGCTGGGCTCCTGCTCCTTTTAACCTCAGCTCTGTAAATAAAATAAAATAAAATTATAACAAAAAACAAAAAATAAATAAAATAATTAAAAATAAAATAATCCTAGTACATTGGGGTCTGGACTCCTATGCTCAGCTATTTTTTGCATATTGAACACTCATTAAATAAACATACTGAGATCAAAGTAGCAAGTGCTTTTGTCATTACTTTACTCAATTCACACTAAATTATAGATGCAGACACCCACTGGGAAAACTGGGTGATAAGGTGGAAAGGTTTGAACCACTAAGATAAGCCCCTTCTTTTTCTGCCCACAGCAGCTGAGGAAATTTGTTTAACCTGGTATGCTGGTAACATTTTCCAACACCAACAGACCTCATCAATTTCCTTACAAGATCTGATCCTGCATCATGGAAGGTGAAGGGAATTGTGCCATTGCCAGTTGGACAAGAACTGGATCAGGAACCAGTAGACTGGTAAGGGAATAGGAATCTTCTTCGAGTTTCAGAGTAATTTTTGTCAATGTTCATCTCTGCTTCATCATGTAAAGTGGTAGATTATGTAACGAAACCCAGGAAAGCATAGTAAAAAGGATCTACAGAGAGAAAAGAGATGGCTAAAAACATTTTTTATATATCCACATGGAGAATCCTCTGTGCTGGAGTATAGCAGAAGATAGAGATGCCATGGACCATAGTCAACGAGTTTTCCACAACTAGGACAGAACCATTGCCTTGTATGAGTACAGTTGGAATATCATAGGGATCCATGGACAGAGTTCTATCTACTGTGTTATTTGTAGTGAATGGGATACATATAGTTCCTATGGGCAAGTATATCTCCTTCTGCACAGCAGAATCTTAGAAATGAAAAGGGGCAGAACAACATCAACCAAAAAAAAGCACAAGCAAAATTCCACAACTATTCTGAAAATCCCATGAAAGAGGATCTTGAGAGGCAAATAAAGGCGACAATTGCCAGAAAAATGAACAACCTTGCCTGAATCACTTATGTTTGAAAGAGTAAGTGGGAAAAAACACATGGCATATGCAGAAATATTTTTTTTTACCTATGCTATATTTAAAAATCCTATTTTAAATAGTATCACCTAAGAACTTAAGCACTCTAGACTAATGCAGCAAGTCATTTGGATCACATATGCAACGTGTATTAAAATTATCCTGTTGAAAGGAATGACAATGTGAAAATTTTTAAAAGCAAGCACCCATACAAATATGTGATAAAATAGGACCCAAGAGCTCAGACATTTAAAGAAACAGGAATAAAATATTTAAGTACGTACCAAACTCAGATAGAAAAAATCAGCTTAAATTTCTGATAAACCAAATTATTTAGCACAGTCTGATGGGATCTCATTAGATAGAACTAATTCAGACCTGGAGAGAGTGATAACAGAAATGACTAATTGCAAGGACTGAGGAAAACATGGACATCTGTTAAATGACAAGAGTGTTGTAGGGCCTGATGTACAATCATAGTTTACCAAAACAGCTCCTGTGGCAGCCATGTGGACAATCCTACTTCCATCCACAATTACTCTGGTATATGAGCATCTTCCTTAATTTCAACAGGATTATTTTCATTAACAATGTCACACATCTTTCTTTCCCTGCCTGAATCAAATAAGAAGAGGGACCCCCATGAATGTTTATAAGAAGAATCTGAACCAACTCGGATTTTTACACTTACAGTTGCAACAGATTCAGAACCTTGACAAGGCTTGTAACTTGACTTACTCCTTTGCTAGGATTGTCTACAGATCAAACTGAGATACCCTGGCAGAGCAATGTAGAGAACTTTGCAGTATTCTATGCTAAAATAGGTCATTTGGGAGTAGATGTGGTTAGAAATGTTCAAAATATTACTCAAAAGCAGAAAAGGAAAAGTTGTTTTACTTTTTTTCTTACCAACTTCAGTGAAGGTATATCCTCGATGTGAGATCACTTATCTGTTCTCAAAAATTCTAAGTGTTCTCTACACCTTTTAAGATAAAACTTGACCTTCAAGTTCACTTTATGACTAAATTATTCCATTACTGTTTTCATCTTTTCTTTCAATTTTGCCAAGTTGCACTCATAATAGTTTTTTAAGAGTCTGCAGCAGTGTTTCCTTTATACAATTGATATATTTTTTAACAGAAAAAACGACAAGTCTGTGCAAATATATTTCATTTTTCTCCCCAAGTTGTGAAGGTAAAGAGCTAAAATATAAAGCTACAATTGTACTCTCTCAATGTCCCACCTCTTCCTCCTTCCTGCTTGAAGAACAGATGTCATACTCAGCACTGGCTGCTGCTTTTCCCATCAATGCACTATGAATCTATTACTGTTGAACACTCCTCACAGCAAATCAGATAGTGAAAGTTACTCAAACCTGGCATTACCAGCACCATGGCTGCTGTCTTTCAAAGAGGCTGTGCATACCAGCATGAGACAATCACATTAGTGCTGGGAGGAAGCTCCTCGAGCAGGCAAAGACATCCCCTGAATAACAGCAGAGTAAGTTTCACGGAGCACCCACAAAAACTTATTGTCAATTCCTGCCCTACAATTCCAGCAATGGCACTTTCATGCATTTCCCCCTCTTGGTTCAAACTCTTCAGCCATTTTGCTGTTTTATCTTAAGGCCTTTTTCCATCCTTCTAGTCTGCTGAGACTAATGACTTCTACCTTTTTCTAACCCTTGTGAACACAAAGACAGATACTCTGTCCTCCTCTCTAGAAAGCCACTTTTAAATTCCTTTAACCTTCCCTGGCAACACGGTTTTTTCCAAGCATTTCTTCATTTTTAATCGCTTAAGTGTTTTCCTTTAGTGATGTCCATTTCAGCATCTCATGTGCTGTAGTGCTCCAGTTAGTCATGGATAATCCTGAACAGGTTCTGTGTTCCCAGGGTTCATCCAGACCCTGGGTATGCATCAATCTCTTTCTTCCTGTACACTTTGTTTAGAAAATGCTTTGCTTTTTCCAGCCCTTAATAAATGAAATCTTTGAAAGCTTATCCTGATTTATACAGTAGTATGGAAAGTTGCCAGATAATTAGGGTACATAGCATGATCTATGACAAATGGTAAAGACCTAAGCTCCATGGATTTTGGCCCAAGTCAGAGCTCTATGTTTTTTCCAAATAAAGCATTTTCAAGATGAATCTTATAATGAAGCAGACTTTTAAACATTTACACAAGAAATGAAAAAGATGCTTTCACCAGAAGAATGTGGCAGTTCAAGCACACAGTAGCACTGTGGGAAACCTTTGTTTCAGTCCTACCCTTCCACTCCCTCACACACCAGTTGCACATCGAGGCCACAGGCTGGGCCTCCCCATATCACTTCTGTGGCTGTCAACTTCCTAAAAATATCTGTTGATGAAGACTTGAATTCATCTCTCTCACATCTAGTGCAGTGCTCTCACTCATAGGACATTATTGACTGGTATGTCTTTCTAGCTTTGAGCAGAAATAATTTCAGGCCCTGAGAAATTCCTCTTAAGAACACAAACAAATTGGCAATTATCATCTTGTCAAATTAATATTGGCAAGACTCTGTCACTTCAAAATTTGCAGTGTTATGTACTTCAGAAGTCCCTGAATGCAGTGAAACAAGCTGAATTCTGTTACACTGGCCACTTCCCCACGAGGGAAGTGCTTCATTTTTGCCACTTGCCATGAAGGGAGCTCCAGGCTGGGCTCAGGGCTGGCCAGCCAGGGCTCTGATTCACTGGCAGTGATCCTCCACCTGCAGCTGCCCAGAGAGACACAGGTACTCTGAACCCCATGGCTAGAAGAGGAGTTATAGACAAGGTGGACACAGGCTTCTCTCATTTTGGCTGAAATGAAGCTAGCCAGCCCTTGCAAAGTGCGTGTCCACAGTTTTGAACTGGACCATGGCACCAGTGTAAAAACAAACCTCTTGAAATACAGATAATGCTACAATTCACACAGCACAGCCTGTGCTTCAGTGCACTGAAACAGAAGCAGAACTCGATATTTGTTAATCCTACTCTAATTATAACAATCTATGTTATAACCCCTGCTAATGAGCTAACATATTTTTTTAAGTGTGTATTATAACAATGTGATTAAAGCTTGATGGAGCTGTTCTTATGCTTTTATGATATAAAAATGGTTTCTTATTAGCTTTCGATGTTTCATTTTCCCCACAGCATCACAATATCTGCTTCTGTTTTACCCAATTGTACAATAATTGTTGTTTAAATTCAGCAATCTCATAGCCTAGTCAGACTCTAGCCATTTGATTAATCAGTGAAAATACTCTATAAAAGTAATGCCATGGAAATTATGCCTTATCATTTTAGTGCTTCATACTATAGTCTCTCACCTTTCTGTACAAGCTACTGAAATATTAATACACTGTCCTCAGGATTTGATAAAACATGTGATGAAAATTATCATAATGTTTTATGCCTAAAGACCATTAAATTAGGGCACATTAAACTTGAAATAAATGGCTTCAATAATTTTTGTTTAAATGTGTTCTTTTTGTTTGGAAGACTGAAATGCATGTTGAAAGTTTTAAAGTTATGGAGGAATCCACTAAAAATTACAGCTTCAGTGGTCACACCTAAGATTATGTCTCTGCTGTACATACACAGAATAAGCTTTCTTCAAACAGTCAAACTCATTTCCAAATGAAACTTTCCCAATCTAGAATAACTTAATTCTGTGTTTATTGGGTTAAAAAAACTTCCTCCAAGCCAAACCAGTAAAGAGGGAACAAAGAAAATCAAATGGGCAAATTGTACTCATATTTGCAGGTATACAACTCCAGCAGAAACACAACAGCTGCATAAATATTTCCAAACCCATATTTGGCTCCTTCCCTCCCACATTAAAAGGCAAACACAGCACTAGTTGAAATAATCATGTGTTTCCTGATGGAGCAAAATGCCCTTGATTTGAATGCAATTCAGAATTAAACACCATTTCACAGATGGGGCCGGTACCAGGACACTGGTCTGGGTCTATATCGATATAATCCAATTGCTTTCAAGACTGAAATTGATCAATCTCAGAAAATATAACTCTTACTGAGGTGCAGTTTTATTTTTTTCTCATTTTTAGGAATGCCATTACATGGGCTCATGCATTCAGCACACAGCCTTTTTTTGGTGTTAGCAACAATCTGTTTTGTGATATTCTTCTAACAGAAGTAGTAAGATACTCCAGGGTTTTGCAGAGGCTCATGAGTATTTGATGATACCAAACATACTGGTTTACAGTTTATTGACTGTGGCACATATCTGGACATAGCCATCAGCTAAAAAATTTGAAAAGCATAGGAA
>VZTT01043581.1:3110-17362 GCA_013400855.1 Buphagus erythrorhynchus | reverse complement strand
CTGCCAGGGATCCAGGGGCATTCCCTGGGCAGCCTGTGATCAGCCTGTCTGTCCCAGAGCAAAACTGGGGAGCAAAATGGCAAATGCAGCCCCAATCCCCATTCCCTAGGGACAGCAGGGTGGGATTCCAGCCCCAATCACCCTTCTCCAGGATGGGCTTCAGCCCCAATCCCCCTTCCCCAGGGTGGGATTCCAGCCCCAATCACCCTTCTCCAGGATGGGCTTCAGCCCCAATCCCCCTTCCCCAGGGTGGGATTCCAGCCCCAAACCCCCTTCCCCAGGGATTGAGTTCCATCCCCAGTCCCCACTCCCCAGGATGGGATTCAGCCCCAATCCCCCTTCCCCAGGGATTAGGTTCCAGCCCCAGTCCCCAATCCCCAGGGATGGGGTTCCAGCCCCAATCCCCAATCCCCAATCCCAGCTTGGCCACATCTGAGGCTGTCCTGGTTTTCCAGGTGCTACAAAGGGTGGAGAATCAGGAGCTGCAGTTCATGGACTGCTTGTCCCACCATAAAAAATAATATTTTTTTTTTTCCTGAGGAAGCAGGAGTGACTGGGTTCTGTTATTCCAGAGTCATGGTTTTGTATCTCCTGGCTCATCCTTCCTCCCTCCCAATGCCCAAGGAATATCCTGGAATTCCCAGGCAGTTGTTGTACCTGATCTCTGCCTTCCTGTGCTCCACAAATCACTTTTCTTCACACTGAGGTTATTAGAAAGGATTAGTGAGGGCTTTTTTCCCCCTCAGTGCTCTGTTTTGACTCCATTCCATTTGCATTAATGGCAGTGACACATGTGCATGAAGCAGAGAATCAACTCTTAAGCCCGAGATGTGGATATTAACAGCAATCTAAGAAATGCAATTTCGAAGTCTGGCCCATAAAAAGTATAAAAGAGCAGAAACTATTCTGAACTCCAAATGAACTGTGTAAAATACTGTATTATAGAGTGCAATGCTTGAGTTTCTCTGCCCTAAGTAAAACACGTGTGAGTTTGGCCAGAAATATGAGTGAATTCCTTATTTTAACTCAGTTTTGTGGTGTACAAAAAGACTAATTTAACAGCTGATGTGGTTTGTGACCTTAGGATATGCTTGCATTCTTTTCTAACTCCTCTTATGTCACTGAGTGAAAAACTGTGAAGGTCAAGACATTTTTTCTAACCTTCCTGTGTTCTTCCATTAATATTGCAGGCTATCCTTCTTTTTTTTTTTTTTTAATTTCCTTTCTCAGGGAGAGATTCTGACAGTGTCAGACACAGTGTAGGCAAGGATGGGAGAGGAGGAAGGGAATATGTCACACCAGAAGCAAGGAGCTTAAAATAACTCCCTGGCAAACAACCAGAGAAAGATGAATAAATATTCATTTTATGCATGAGTAGACAGTTTAAAAAACATCAAATCCTGACAGGTGCCCATAGGGCTGGGTTTAACATTCTGTTGTCAGCCTGGGTGAACCCCAGTGGTTTTCTGAAGCAGTGCAGTTGTGCTTTGGGTTTGTTCTGTTGGCTGGTGCTAAATGAGAACCTTTTGGCCCCCAAGACCTGAAATCTTAGAAACTTGCTTGTACAGTTTGACCTTTAAATTAAAAAAGCAGGATTGAGTTTGTAAGGCTGGAGAAGCAGCTCCTGCTAAGGCAGTGTTCAGAGCTCTGTAAAACATTGTGTGTGATTCCATGTATTGTATAAATATTAATTTTCCATCTTGTTCCCTGAATTTTTCCTGTACTTGAGGCTAAATGTTCAATTCTTCCAACACACAGAACGATTAGAGGCTCTCTGAGTACCGGGGGATTAAATGACAAACAGAATGAACAGGCACAGCCTGTACAATATGAGTTTATTTGTATTTAATGCAGTGATATCCGCTGGCTGAAAGAGGAAACTGATTCCAAGGAACTGCAGTGAAAGCTGGGGAGCAGCAGGAGAGGCTCCTGTGCTGAAATCCCACGGGAGCAGCACTGGGACCCCCGAGAGCTGGGTGTGGGAGCAGCACCCCAAACCAGGGAGGGGGTGCAGCACCCCAAACCAGGGAGGGGGTGCAGCACCCCAAACCAGGGAGGGGGTGCTGCTGGTCACTGTGTGTGAGCACTGCTCCTCTCAGGGGATCAGAAAGGCCCTGGAATGCAGGATGTGCTCCCAATTAAATAGCTTTTATTGAGGTTTGATCAGCTTTGCTTTGGGGACACTGGAGGTGAATGGATCATGGCCCCACCTGTGGCTGCTTCCCAAAATCTGCTTTGGGCTCAGCTGAAAATCCATCTCTAGATCTAAAACCAAATCCATCTCTAGATCTAAATCTATCTATTTAAATACATTTTAATTGAAATTTATCTCTGACTGCTTGGTAAGAGTTGGTGCCTGCCTGTTCCAGTGGGGGGTGCAGCAGTTCTGGTCACGTTGGTGCATCCCTGACAAGGACAACTTCCAATGGCTTCATTTGCCTGTTTAATTATGATGCACCTTTAACATTTTCCTGCTGCTGTGAGCTCCTCTCGTTTGGGCTGTCATGGGAGGGCTCAAGGCAGTAAAAGCAGGAGAACTTTTGCTGGCTGGAATCTGTGTCACTTTAGCAGGAAAAGAACACAAAGATAATGTCAGGAGGTTATTTTTTCCTCACGCTTGAATAGACTGATAGTCTTGATTTTGTCCAGCACAGTGATTCAAATTATTTCTTATAAAATAGCACATTTTTCATCCCCAGCCTATTCCTCTGTGTGAAAGCTGAAGTGCTGCATTGCAGTTTAAATTGATTAAATACTGTAAATTCTGGCCCATCATCAAGTAACTTGTCAGAGACTTCAGATGTTGCTGCCTTTAAAGCTGGAATTCTTGCTGAGTTTGTTCCAGTCCTTTAGGACACAGCATTTGCCTTCTGCAGGAAGTGGCAGTGGGATGTGATGGTCCCCTCTTGCCCCCCATGGTTGTCTCTGTTTCAGCATCACTTGATCAGAACTGAAACTTCATTGTTTGGAATTTGTGTTGTGCTTGCCTCGTGTCCGTGGGGTTTGGTTTAAGTTTGGGGATTTTTTTAATCAATGAATTCCAGTAACTGTGAATTTTACCAGTTGTTCTCAGCTCTGTTGAGTTTGAAGTGACTTTGGAGTAACTGGGATATCAATTCCTTGGAGTGGGGCTTTAACTTTTTCCCCAAGAGGAAGAATAAACCACAAATTAAGATGTTGAGTGGTTTTTTTGTAAACATGAACCACGGGAAAATTACACGGAAAAATTGACCTGTTTCAACTCTGCCCACATTCCCAGGAGCCCTCTCCAGAACTCCCTGATTTCCCCCCTTGCTGCTGCTTTGCTCCTATGGAAAAGCTGTCCCAGGAAGGTGCTGCAGGCATTTTCCATCCCACCCATCCATATTCTGGGTTTAAAGTCATACAAAGTCTTTATTTTTCTCTCCTCATCGTTCAGCATAATCTTAAATTCATGTTGGTTATGCCTCAGCCCTTAAAAAAGGGACCTGGTTAATTGACACCTGCTGTTGAAAGCACAAAATATAATTTAAAAAAAAGAGAGGCAGAGTTTAAAGGAATAATCCCAGAGCAGCACTGGAGGGTTGTCCATATTTTCTGGGCTTTTTGTAATTCTCCTGGATAGCACACAAGGTTTGTGTTCAGCTGGTGTCAAAACCAAGATAAAGACTCAACTGTGAAACCATCAAAAGAAGTTTCCTTATTCTTAAATTTTGTTTTAGCATTTGCTGAACACAATTCTTATATGTAGTCCAGCCATGAATGAATATTCCTTATCGGGTTTAATAAGTTGGGGTTTTTTTAATTTCATGGAGGAAAAGTCAATTTAGATATGACCTTGTACTCCAGAATCTCTAAATCAAGGATTTGTAGGCAAAAAAAGCTCAGAGAGTGCCATGGAGTCATGCAGGCTCTGATTTATTCATGAGAACATGTTATGTATTTTCATGTTTAAGAAATAAAACTTATTTCTAAGTTAAGAAAAAACCTTTCTTGACTTCTGAGTCACAACCAGCAGCAAAGGCTTGATTTTCACCATTGACAAGGAAAGCCATAATCTTTGGCCGTGAAATTGCAAAGGAAAATATTCCTCTCTAATTGGACTATTTCCACTGACACCAATTATTTCTAGGACACAATTAAGGCTCTTTTAAGGCTGGGTTTAGGTAAAATGATGACCCAGAGCACTGTGTGGAAGGCACAAATAGATGTATAAATGTATAAATGTATAAATGAGAGAGCTGAGCATCCTCCACGCCTGCCCCTCCCTCCCTCAGCCTGGCAGCCCCAGGGCTTGAGCTGCACTTTGCTGATCTCCTGAACCAGCCTGGTTTTAAGCCTCTCCTTAATTTTCCTGGGTGGGAAATCCTGGGGCAGAAGCTGCTGCTGGGGCTGGAACCCAGCACCAACCTCAGGGTCCTTGCAGCCTGCAGGAGCTCCTCTCCATGGGGCAATTGGAGCATGAGGTTTAACCGAGGGTTTTAGGGTTTCAGGCAAGTTCCCTGCTCATTGCAGTAGCCCAGGTTGGTGTGTGATGCTGATCCACACCCCCTGTGTAGGTGTGAGGGGCTCAGTTTGAGTCTCAGCACTGGCTGGTGCATCCTGCCCCCCCAGGTTTGTTACACCTGAGGCTGGTAAAGTCTGTTTTTTGTGCCAGCTCTGTTCAGGTGAGGTCATCACAAAAATCAGGTCAGCCCCAGAGCACCCCAAGGAAGATGAAATCGCTGTGGATGCTGTCAGCATCCCTGCTTTTCTGACACTTAATTGAAGCAAGATGGTTGTGATTATTCTGAGGTGACAAAAGGAGGAGCAGATGCCTCCTGTCCTCTTGAGCTTTCCCCAAAGCCTCCCCTCCCTGGGCTGCTCAGAGGCAACTTTGGCTTCTGATTTTCTGCGTGTGAATGTGTCAAATACAGCTGATCCCTGCTCTGGGACAGGGACAGGACCAGGGAATGGCTGGAGCTGGGCCAGGGCAGGTTTAGGTTGGATTTTTGGGAAAGGTTCTTCCCCCAGAGGGTGCTGGGGGAAGGTCAGGCTCCCCAGGGAATGGGAACATTCCCAAGGCTGCCAGAGCTCCAGGAGAGTTTGGAAAACCTTCCCAGGGATGCCCAGGGTGGGATTTGGGGTGTCTGTGCAGGGCCAGGAGCTGGGCTGGCTGGTCCCTGCGTGTCCCTTCCAGCTGGGGATGTTCCCTGGTTCTGTGATTCCACAGCTGCTGTGATCTGTGAGCAGGGAAGGGTCAGTGACACCCTGAGGATGAGGATGATGCTGAGGGTCAGAGTGAGCAGCCATGGCCCCTTTGGGGACATGTCCTGTCAGGTTTGTGGCCAAACACTTGAGCAAGGCTTGGGTCACACACCTGTGAATGAGCAGCACAGCCAGAGCTCTCAGATTCTTACTGGGGAAAGAAGAAACCCCAGTCAGCTGCTAAGGACAAAACCAGTGAATGGCAGAGAGAGAGATGTCAATGAAATCAAATCCCAGTAATAACATCAAACACCAGCTCTCAGGGCTGGCTGAATGAAGTAAGTTCAGAATTTCTTCTTCTCTTGTAAGCACTTACTGCTCATAACAAATAAAACTTGTAAACATAACACAAGTGTTAAGCTTCATTAAATTTGCAGCAGACAATTAATTTTTTTTCCAGGCAATTCAGAGGTTCTTCTGTAGTACTGATTTAGTTTAATTGAACATATTACCACAAGCAGACAATAAGAAATATATTGAAGATATCCATCTGGCTCCCACTGCAAACCTCATGTGTCGTTTGCTGGGGCTGTCACAGACCTTACTAATTGCCTCATTTTGGCTCTTTCACAATCAGTGTGATTTAGCCATTAACATGATAAAAGTCATCTTGGTGAGGAGCTTGATATTAAAAAGCATAGATCTCCTGCCTTGCTCTGGTGCCAGTTTTGGACTAATCTCCAGCATTATTGGAGTGATATTTTTCAAAGCAGAAATACAAATAGATGAACTCCCACAGAGCAGCTCCCCCAGGTCCCTGTGTGCTTGTGATGGAGGGGGTGCAGCTGGTGGGAAATGCTGCCTCTGGATTTGGGAAATGCCACAGATTCTTCCCTCCCTCCACCTTCTCCTTTCTCCTCACTGTCCCTCCATGCCCCAGCCAACCTCCAGGCACATCAAGGGTCTCAAAACTAAATGGTAAATAATGGAATCAACACTACAGCAAGTGCTGGTGCTTATAGATACACCTGATTCAGCACATAAAGTGGGAAAAATTTATATTTTTAGAAAAGTTCAACCATTATGTCTGAATAAGCTGTAGAAGGGAAAAAACAGCATTTTTGTTCTTGTATTTTTACCTTAAACCCACAATGTATTGCAGGGTCAGCATTATTGCAACCTCTCCCACCACAGGAAAAAAAAATGTTTGAATAATGCCTTGAAAAGCTCAGCACTTTTGTTTTAGGAATTTTTCTGACCTCTCCCAAAAAAAGCAGGAGGTTCAGGAGTTTTCCATTGTTAATAAAAGACTGGATTGTTCAGCTCATCACTGAAGATCAGATCCATACATCAGCTGGAAGAGGAGACGACCTGTAGGTTAAACACAGACTCTTAATGAGACAAAAGCAGGTTAATTAACAGTTTTCATCAACTCACTTCAATTTATTTTAACACAATGCATAGCAGAAAGGTTAAAATATTTGTCAGCTTTTGAACACAAATGAAAGCCCAGCGTGGCTTAAAACAAAGCCATAGCTCACATTTAAATCCAAGCAAATGCAGTGAGTGTGTTTGTGTGTGTGATTGGCCATCAATCATAATTAATAAATGATTTTGCAGAGGGTGCTCAGAGCAGCTGTGGCTGCTCCATCCCTGGGAATGTCCCAGGCCAGGCTGGACAGGGCTTGGAGCAATCTGGGACACTGGAAGGGGATCCCTTCCAACTCAGGGCGTTCTCCCTCATGCCCAACCCTGGTTTTTGGGAATTCCTGCTGCTGCTCCACCCCTGGGCTCAGACCTCAGTCCCTGCAGCTTTGTGTGCCTCTCCAGTGGAGGCACAGGAATTTTAGGCAGGGGAAGGTCTCTCTCCTTGAGCTTTCAGTTGTGTGGAACTGCCCTGGGCTGCAGAAAATGGAACATGACAGCTGCACTTCACATTTTAATTTGTGCTTGGCACTGGGGTGTGGTCCCACGTCTCCTCCTGGCTGGTCCTGGGTTCTGAGCCTGCCTTAGTGCACTGATGGATGGGTTTGGTCTTGGTCCCAGAGGAGGGTACAGAGAGCTTGTCCTTCCTTCAAGGCATGCAGTGGAGTGAACTTCCAGGCAGGATTTCCATGGGAATTCCACAAATCCTGGGTGAATTAGGGTGGTACTCGAAGGGAAAACACTGAAACAGAAAACTGAGGTGATTGTAGCACAGGGTGCTGCAGTGGCACTGGGGGAAGGTGTCCCTAGAGCCACTTGTCCCCAGCTCTCCAGGAATTCAGTGTGCCTGGGATGGGGGAGATGATGATCCAAACATGAGCTGCACTGGGCAGTGACTGGAGGTCTCTGTTCCAGGTGAGGATGAAGGAAGCAGTGTGGGAGAACAAGGAAAGGGAATTTTTATCCTTGAAATCAGTGACTGGGAGCACACTGGCCTGAGGGTGGTGTGTTCAGCATCAAAGACACAGAGGAAGTGTTTAGGGAGCACATTTTCTGTGGCAGGAGGAGGAAGTGTGAGAGTGTTGCAGACAAGGATCTGGGACAGGGTCTGGGGGAATCCCAGTCCTTTTGTGCATTTTTTCAGGAGCACTTTTGGAAGCAGCTTAGCACAGCCAAAGGATTTGAGCTGATGGGAGTTTTTCCTCCCTGAGCCTGGATTGCCAACAGGTTAACCAGAATTCCTTATCACATCATAAAAGCCAGATCAACCTGGGCTGACATCAGGGGGTATCCACAGCACTGCTGGATGAGAGGGAGGAGGTGCTTCAATATTAGGGACTCCTGCAACATGATTTTCCCTTTTTTTAGTGCAAGATTATGAGCAATTCCATCAGAGATCACATGGAGACAGGATTCTCTTGTCTTCATCCCAAAATACAAATGTTCCTGACTCAGAAGCAGGTGGACTCTTGAAATACATGGAATTCCATCACTGAACTGACTTGCCATGGCTTGGGTTGGTTGTCTCTGTCTCTGTCAGTCACACACACACTTGGAATACGAATTTTGCTTTCATTTGAAGTTTTTTTAAGTGGGCCATGAAGAACCAATCCAATTTGTAGGGTTTAGCACTGTGTTTTCTTCCAGGTTCATTGTGAATATAGAGTTTATTTAGGAAATCAGCAGTATTTCAGCAGTGAAAATTTCAGTTCCTGTCCTAGGGGCACAGTAAAAAGTCTCAGTAAAAATCCATTAGTCCTGGGAGCTAAACTGAGCAGCTGACAATGAAATCACTGCCTGCAGGAGAGAGCCACGAGTGGAAGTGTCTGGGAGAAAGCTCCAGACCATGGCTGACCCCAGCACTGAAACCAGGCTGAAAGGAGAGGTGGAGCTGCTCTTCTCCACTTCCCTGTGCATGTCTTTGCAATCTGGATCTTGATCCTGGCCTTGGAATTATTTACATAAGAAAAACTCGTGGCTAATTTGAGGCAAAATGCCACGGAACAGCAGAAATGTCAGGGACACTTTTTAATGATGCTCCATGGGGGGAGATTTCTTCAGGAGAGAAGGTGCTGAGGATTTTGAGCAAGTTCTAATGAGGAATGGTCTTCGGGGCTGTTATTTTCATTTCACCTGTGATCCTTCCTGCCTCCACCCTGCCCTGACATCAGCAGCAAAGCAGGAGCACAGCCCTCAGAAGGAGAGGTTTGTCTTCTCTCTGTGCCACTAATTAGAAGGAGTCACTTCCTGAGGAGGGAGCACAGGGCATCCTGAGCCAATCTCATCTTCACCAGGAAGCAAATGAGACCTTTCCAGCCCAGGGGATTTTGTTTCAGTGTTTGTCTGGTCCCTGTCACAGGGTTTGTTCAGTAATAGCTCTTTGGGCGTCACACTTGCTCACACTGCTGTGGAGGTCTCAATGGGGACGCAAGAAAAAGTTCATCTTAAATAAAAATATCTGCTGTGCACAGTGGTGCAGAGGCAAAACAGTTTCTAATGAAGGCCTGATCCATTTTATAGGCTGGGCAAATAAGGCAGCAGAGACTTTTAATGACTTCTCAAGGTCAGACAGAAAGTGAGAACTCATTTTATTCCCAATTACTCCAAGTCTGCGCCCATGCTGGAGCAACCTTCCTCTTCATTTTCCACTCTTCCTCCTCTTTTGCTTATCTAATTCTCTTTTTGTTGGAATTGTTGAGCTTAATTGCTCCCATTTGGCTGTGACTCAAAGTCTCAATGTTCAGAGTGGTGTTTGAGGGGCTGGGTCCCTGCTGTGCTCCCCATGGGAATGGAGCTAAAATCACCCCCTGCTTCTGCTTTCCATGTCTCCCTGGTGCCTGGCTTGGTTCCCTGGATACTTGGAACATCCTGAGGTTTGCAGCTGTTGTGCTTTCTTTGAGTTAAACTTGCAGGTACTTTTTGATAATGTGTACTTGCCACAAGTTAAAAGGGAGTAGTTAAAAAAAAAAAAAAAAGTAAAAAGTAGTAAAAACTTGTCTTATTTCTAGAGGCATCCATAGGTGCTCCCCTTTCCACAATGGCACGTGGGAAGATGAATGTCTTGGGCTTGATAAATGTCCTGGACACCAAGCCTGGCTCATCCCAAGGCAGGGATGACACAGCCAAGCCTTGATCTGTGTGACATTAAGGATGGTTAAGATGTGGATCATTCACTGGGGAGCTGGAAAGTCCAGCCAGGGATTTTCTGGCTGTTCAGTGAGTGTGACAGCTCAAGAGGCATCTGCTCCTCAAGACTCTTAATTTGGGATTTATTCTGGCACAGCAGCTAATTCCAAACATCTTGGTGCTGATGAGGAGGGTGGGTAACAGGCACAGAATTCACGTGGGAAAGGCCTAAAATACACAGTTGTGCCTTAAAAATGCAAAGACTGTGGCAGCCACTCCATGATTTTGCAGTTTGAGTCCCTGGATGTTGCTGCTCTTCTGCTTCCTGAACTTTTTGATTTATGATCATCACTATTAAAAACATGTAAAAAAAACCATAAACAAACAAACTCCAGAGGGTGAACTGTTCCAGGGGGCAAAATGTTGTTGGGCACCGTGTCCATAGGCTTCCATCTGCACAATTCCCCTGGTTTGTGGTGCAGTGAGAGCAGTGATTGATCCCTGAGTGACTTGCAATTTATCAAAGATTAGATATGATTTCTGCTGTATCTGATTAAGCTTCTCTGCCATCATTCCTGCAATGACTGTAGATTATTCCACACTTGAAAAGACGGATATCAGCTCGTGGCAATCAATAGCCCACAAGAGGTGACACCTTGAATTCCCTGGGTTATCCACAGAGATTGTCACCAGCACCTGGATCGTTTGTCAAATACAGAGATCTCACTTGAGGCAGCTCTGGAGTGAAGTGGGTTTTATTTTAGCCTGCAGTGCAGAGCTGGAGAAGGATGTCTGAGGTTCCTGGTGTAATCAGGTGCTGTTGCATCCTGCTGCAAAGAGCAAGAACAGATTTCCCTGAGTGACAGATCTGATTGTCATCTCCAGAGCCCATTACACGTGATTTGCTTTGTGACAATTGTATGGAGAGAGCTCGATTTGATCAGATTGCATTACACTGGGTAAAGATGGAGGTGAGAGTGGAGTATTGGGTCCTCTCATGACTCCCTGCACTCTCACTGGAGTGGATGTACTTTCAGATATTTTGTCTTTGAATTTGCTCTAATGGCACAGCCCTCCCCAGCATGCTCCCATGCAGCTCCATCCTTGTTTCCAGATTGCAATTAACCCTCATTTATCATTCAGCCACCCCAAGGATGCAGATGGGGTGTGCAGAGTGCAATCCCCTGAGGAGTGCCTGCTCCCTTCTGGGCACTGGGGGGGTTCATTCCTGGCACAGAGACTCTGCCATCAACTTGGGAGAGTTTTCCATCTGTAGGAAGCTTTTTAGTGGAGCTGAGGAGGAAACTGCTGCTCCAGGAAGGGACAGATCACAGGGAGCAACAGCCAAAGTCTCCTCTTAAAACAACCTTGCCCATCCTCACAGAGAATTCCTGGCAAAGGGGCTCAGGCTCCCAGCTGGGAGTAATCCCATATTCCCACACTGCTGAGGGGTGATTTAAACCAAACAAGTGGCAAGATAAGGATCCTCCTTCAGCAAAGCAATTTAAGCATGTCCTAGAAGCCCAGCTCAGCCCTGTGTGCTGCTGAATTGAGGCTGTGCTCTCCCAGGAAAGGTCAGATGTTCCATCCCTCCCTTCCCTAATCCCTGCTGAACACTGGCCCTGGCTCACTGCAGAGATCAGTGCTGCCTGATGACATGGAGAGCTCTAATCACAAATATTCCTAAAATCAGAGCTAAGTGACTTTAGTCCCAGGCCTAAATTCCCTTTTCAACACTGATGGTGTCTCCTTTTAATAGGATTATGTTTTATTAGGCTGAACTGCCATAGTACACACCAGAGGGTGGAAATGCTGGAGAATCTTCTGTTAAGAATGTGTGTAATAGCTGATTGTAGGGAAAAAAGAGATATATTGGCACAAAAGCCAAGTGCCTGTTCCTGAAAGCATCTGTGTGACTCACTGTGGCTCACAGGTGGGATATTTTAAAGGCCAATTGCTGTAAATATTTAACCTTTTCCCCATTTCTTTTTCATCTCAATTTTGGTCATGCCCCATGAAGTACTCAATCTATTCAGCTGTAACTTGCTCTGCTAATTCCTCTACGTGTTCAGTCATTCCCTGGGTTTTAATCTCTTTAATTCAGAGTTGTATTTTCCTCTCTCCTGCACATCTCAGTATCTGATAGACAGAGCACTCAGAGCTCCCAGAAGTTTGACCAGTCAGGTCTCAGGGGCTTCTGACTTTATGGTCCTGGATAAATATTTCATTCACAAACAGGGGGGAAAAAAAATAGAGCACATTTGAGTATTTTTATGTATTGGACTTTGATTCTTTGGTTGCTCATAGAAACCAGATCCTCCAGGATTGATTTTTATTATCTCCAGACATGATTTGCCTTGGAATCAATACAATAATGTAAAATGTCATTGCAAATAGAGGACATTGATCTGAGATGCATTTATTAACTCCTGCTGATAAAAGCCAAAATGGAATTGGTAAACATGATTGTATTTAAAAAAAAAAAAAAAAAAATTCGAGTTAGAGTTCATCTACAAGAAAAACACATCTTAAAATCTTGTACAGGAAATGGTTTATGCAGATAAGGAAAAATATATCTGAATCTTTAACACTGTGACACTAATCTGAGAGAATTAGGTAATTAGTTGGTTAATCAAACTGGAAATTGCTGCTTATCTGCCCAGGTCCTCATAAGGAATATCAGCAGCCAGGATTATTTCCAACAGACCTTCCCTACCCAGGCAAAAAAAGCAAGGGGAGAGGGACATGCACTGCAGACCTCAAAGTAGGCTGAAGTTTGGACTTAATGCTCTTGGAGTCTTTTACAGCCTTCATGATTCCATGATTCTGTAGGGTCTTGTACAACATTCCCCTTCACTTCCCAGCAGCATGGAAGGGCAAAGCTGGATGAAGGCAAGGCTGGAAGAAGAAAGGAAGGAACAAACCTATGGAAAATTTCCTTTAGAAGTAGGAGAGTCTGAAAGAACTGCTAATCTGGGGGCTGTGGAGGGGAGTGTTGATTTCTTCAGGGTTTTTATGCTGGATAATTATGGCAAAACCTGAGGATTCCCTTCTGCTCCTTGTCCTTCCACCTCCTCCTGTGTGCTGGGATAGATGTCTAAATAAGCATGTAGGTATTAGTTGCAGCCAGCCTTGGAAATGCTGACATTATCCCTTCCCTTTTTAATCTGCCTCTGGATGCTCAATTGCACTGATTCCAAGGGAGCTGCATCTCCTGGGCACGTTCCAGCTCTTTATGGGACTCAGACACCCTGAGCTCCTCAGCAGCCAGGGCTGATCCCGTTGTGTGCTGAGGATTTGGGGCATCCTTCCCTGCAAAAACCCCCTGGATCCATCCCCTGAAGGACTCACAGCCCCTGGGCTGAGCCAGACTGGGAATGGGATGCTGGGTCTGGAAAAACCCCTCTGGTCAGTGGGAATTCTGCTGAATCTGTGCCACCGTGCCCGGCTCTCCTTGCCTTATTCCAAAGCTGCTCTGCACTGACCTATTTTTTAAAGGAGAAAAAAAAAGAGAAAAAAAGCATTTTCTGCAAGTGTCAGCCTCTGCTGAGGTCCGTGTCACCCGTGTCCTGCCGTGTCACATCCTGCAGATCACTGTGCCACATCTGTTTTCCCTGAAGAAATCCTCTCCTGATCCATGGCTGGGCTGGTTCCCTGCACATTGGCTCACTGTGACCCCCAGGACTACCCTCAGCCCTGCAACCTGGGGGTGCAACTGGAAATGCATCCCAAAATGCATCCCCAAATGCATCCCAGAATCCCCAAATGCATCCCCAAATATATCCCATCCTCCCAAAATGCATCCCAGCATCCCCAAATGCATCCCCAGATGCATCCCAGCATCCCAAAAGAGCCAGGAGCTGATGCACTCATGGCTGATGATGGGCAATTAATAAAGGAGAGAAGGGAAGCAATTACAGCCTTCCCACGGATGGGAGGTGCTCCTCAGCTCCCTTTCTTCCAAAGAAGAAAGGAAACTTTGTTAAAATCTCTTGCAGGATAAACCAAATCCATTTAAAGAGCCAGAAAGCCCCCGAGTGTAAAGCCGAGGGAGGTGACGCAGGAAAATCGGGATTTCAGGCAGGACTAAGGAGGTGAGAGGAGCAGGGAGGGCTGGGTGGGGGCTGAGCATCCCGAGCCGAGCTGGAGGGATTGCTCCATCCCTGGGAGCTCTCAGGCTGCTCAGAACCTCTGGAAAAACCATGGGAAACTGGGAAGTGCCACCTCTGTGACACGAAGAGCATCCTCCAGAGAGTGCGGGGTGGAAGGAAGGCAGGGAAGGAGCTCTGCTGTTCCCTGAGCCTCCGGTGACACCTAGGGACATCCCTGCTGTGTGCAGGGGACACATCCACTGCGCTCCTGCCACCCCGGGGATGCTCCTGCTCAGGCCAGCCTGAGCTTGGATTGCTGGAGGAATTCCCATTGGATTGCAGGAGGAATTCCTCTTGGATTGCAGGATGAATTCCCCATGGATTACAGGAGGAATTCCCCATGGATTACAGGAGGAATTCCCCTTGGATTACAGGAGGAATTCC
>VZTT01043580.1:0-14696 GCA_013400855.1 Buphagus erythrorhynchus | reverse complement strand
ACACTTCCAGGGGTGGGGAGTCACCACAGATAGATTGTTGTAGCTTTGCATGCTTGGGGATGAGCAGCTGATTGTTTTATAACCAACAGCTGTCTTGTTTCTTCTTTTACAAGTAATTGTGCTGTCAGGATGTGGTGCTTTATCAAATGCATTGCTAGCAGAGTTCTTTTATTTTTTTAGGCATATGAAAGAGATTGCTGAGCTGCAGACACAGCAGAAGAATGAGATAGAGGCACTGTATATTCGGCTGGGGAAACCCCTTCCTCCCAACCTGGGCTTCCTTCACTCTGCCCCGCCGAGCAGCCGGCGCCGAAGAACCAGCAAAAACAAATTGAAAGCTGGAAAACTCTTAAACCCTTTGGTCCAGCAGCTCAGGAGTGGAACATCAAGCACAAGTAGGTATACTGGGTGCTTCCCTTCACCCGTTGCTTGTGTCAGTTGTGGCTCTGCTGTGTGGTGGCTGGGACTGCTGGAAAGGATGGAACTTTTATTGGTTTTGAGCTGGCATGCTTTTGGACAGGCTTGTTCCAGCTGCCGGTGGTGAGCCATACCTGCCTGCTCTGCATTGGCTACAGTGCTTGGCAGAGGAATAATATTCCACTTTGATTTGGAAAACAACCTGGTTACATCTCCTCCGCTCTCCAGATGCAATTTAATGATGTTTGTATTCACTTCTTGGGTGCTGATATGTGCTATTGATTAGGTGCTGTATCTTGTTGTTTACTTTTTCCTCCAAGATGTCATATATAAAAGATGGGATTGCATTTGCTCCCCCAAAGGATGGAAGGTAAAAGCAGTTACAAAACCATGGTGGATGCTTTGACCATCTGAAGTAGTGTGAGATTTTCACACAGCACTACAGTCTTGAATTTTTATCTCTTGGAAAAGTACAAAAATACAGTTTATCTGGGAAATATTGATAAACCGCAGTACCTATTTCTTCAGCGAAAGTAGAATAGAATATGCATATTTTTTCTTCAGCTTAGTTCATGCTGTTATTTGGGGGAGCAGCAGCATTTCCAGCATTCACCCTTTATTTCAAACCTGGTGGCTCTTGTTTTCAATATTACTGCATCATAGGGCCCCTTTGAATTTTGTTGCATCAATCTTGATAGACAGGGTGTTGAGGAAGATTTTGCTTCTAGCTAAGGATTTCAGGTGAGTTGGGAAAAACAAATACATTTAGAGGCAATAAGTTCTGTGTGGCCCATTTTGAGACTGTGTTCTTGCCCACAGGGACTGAAGCAGTGTTTGATACTGCCTGTACTTCTACATCTATCTAGATGTTTATATATTGATACTTTTCTGTAGCTATCTAGATGTCTCTATCTGTACTTTTGTCTACACAAATATCTCATGTAAAGAGGCTTAAAAACCAAAATACCTTTGCAATAGTACGTTACATGAATTTATCAGCAGAAGCATCTAACAGTGGCAATGACAATTATACTCAAATAGCTATAAATAAAATGTTCCTTGTGTCTTTGCTGCAACTTTTTATTCTTCTCAATTTGCTTAATTTCACCTTTGGTGCGGGAGAGCAAACCTCTGTCTTGCTTCGTCATTCTGTGCATTCATCCTCCTCCTCAGCACCCCAGCAGCTGTCTCTTTATTCTAGAAGTGCTCCTTCTGAGGCTCCTGAAAACACAGAGGAGAAACTGTGAAAATGAAACCTGGAGAAACAGGATCAGTGATAGGAGGTGTGGATTATTTCTGGTGCAGACTGTCCCCAAAGTCTTTGCTCCATCCAGTATATCAGAATGATGAATGGCTGTTCCTCTTGGGGTCAAGATATGGATTATTTTTAGGCAGAGTTTTCAGAGATTGTATTCAGAGTTTTCCTAGCTATTGCCATTGCAGGTGTTGTGTTTGTTTACTCTTTCAGGTAACCTTTCAGACTCTAAAGACTCGCCCCACAAAGAGAGCAGTAACTTGCAGCTGGGCTCCCCCGAAGCGGCCGCGGTGCCTCCTGGCGCAGCCCCCACGGTGGGCAAGGCTGTGCAGACCCAGCAGCCCTGCTCTGTCAAAGCCTCTCTGTCCTCTGACATCTGCTCCGGCCTGGGCCCCGACGCAGCCGACGCCAACGCAAGCTCTGGCCAAGGTGATTTTTCCTGCTGCCTGTTTTGTGTCTCTTCCAGCACGTGCTGAAATTAGTTCCCTTCCCTTGGGCTTGAACTTTTTAGGAGTGATAGAGGAACATCAGCCTTTGACAATCCAAATTACTGGCTTATCTTTAAAAAGAGCATTGCAGTATTGTCAGAAGAGCAAAATTTAAGTATCGTACCAAGTGTTACCAACACTTGAGAAGGCATGCCCAAGACATCCCTGATTCTTAGGAAAGAAATACCTTTCAGTTTTGCCAGCAGTGGCTTTATCCTATTACCTTCTCTGGAGTCTGCCTTACTGATTCCTGAGAAATAATGAACAGAAAATAAAAAGATACAGAAGGCTAGGAGAGTGTTTGCTTTGTTTCATCTCTTTAAAACCCCTTGATTCTGGTAGACCCCAAGTTCCTCATTATAAACAACCAAACCGTCTTGGGCATGAGAGAAAATAAAAATGAAATTAAAAGAAAACCAAACTCAGGGAACCAAGTTATGTTGCCTTTCTATGTGGGGTTCACTTAGTGCATAATTTTGGAGTCCCAGCCACAGGACTCTAGACTGGCTGTGCTCCCAAGACCCCAGCCCTGAGACCTCTGTGTATTGCCCCCTGTCGTAGGCTTTGACTGACCTTGTTGCCATGCATATGGGAAGTTCCAATGATGATTGAAATACCTTCCTCTCATTGCACATCCTGCCAAACTAATCGACAAAATATCTATCTGTCCTCTTCTACTGTTATTGCATCCTTTGTGTATGGTCAGTGAACCTGCTCCTCTTTGCCAAAGTTAAGGGGGAGATGTGGAGATTTAACTAACAAAGCTGATTTGACTGATGGTTTAGGACATCTGATCACAGCTACTTGTACTTTATAAGTGTCTTTGTTTTCTTCCCTTTATATTCATTTACAGGCTGGACGGTTTTCCACCAAACGTCTGAGAGAGTGACCTATAAATCTAGTAGCAAACCTCGTACCAGATTCCTCAGTGGACCTGTGTCTTTGTCCATCTGTTTGTATTTGTTCTTTTGTATTTTATCACAGTCCATCTTTATTTTACCCCTTTTTCCAATTCCATGGTTTATATCTCTAATATGTTTGGCAGGATGCCCCTTTTTCTGAATCATCTTTTCTTTCTTTTTCTTTTAAGTAATCATCATGAATACACCTTATTTATATTAATTTTTCATGTGAAAGCTTTTTTTGCACTGCTTTTGGCTCGTGCCTGGGCACCAAAAGCATGTGTGGAAGATCTCATCATTTATTATATATAGCCTGATGGTAAATTTTACCCTGGACTTATCAAAGCTTTTGTACTTTATGTGATTTCTGTTGAAGTAATTTTATTTGCAATGTGGCAAATATACATGTCTGCTGTCCCGGTTCCAGCGACAACAAAACGAAATCCATCCTTCTGTAGACGAATGGTCTCTTTCACACATGTTTGGACTCTGAAGACATGCATGTAGCAAGCTGATACAATTCTAGAAGGTCACTGGAGGGTATAACTTCCATACAAGGGCTGTATTAACTCGATATACACTACTGTTTATATCCACTCTATTTTCTTTAATTTTTTCCCCGCTCTTTGCATGTGGAAATGCTGAGACAACAGTGCTCCAGCTAGTTCTTTCCAAATCTCTGTCCCAGGTGGGCTTTTCCCCATGCAGTTACTTTAATTAGTTTAAGTGAGCAATTCTTTGAACTCATAAGCATCAGGAAGATCTGGTTACTCTAAGGGAGAGTCCCATCAACTTTTTGTGTAAGCTGATCTGGCTGAAGCACTTGACTCAGTTTATTTTCTTATGACCTTATGTGACCTCAGAGATGAAGTCAATTAGCAGTTCATCAAAGTGTAAATAAGTAAAAAGCAATATCAGATATTCAGATGATACTTGGAAATGGATTGCTAGGATCCAGGAGTTTTGTCTCAAATAACTGTGCACCTTCTATTTGTATCCTATTTGTCTGACTTCTGAAGTAATTGGCAATTCCACCAAAGGATATCAAGCTAATTAATGAAAAAAATAAGACTTTTTTACCCAATTGTAGATGCTGCTTTTTAGGCAAACGGATTTTGCTTGTACAATAAAGATATGTTGTGCTGAACAGGTACTATAGGCCACTTAAATATAACCTTAGAAGGGCTGATAACGTTCTTGANTTTTGCATTTAGGGGTTTTTTCTGAGAACCTGAGGGGAATTCTCAGCTCCCGAATGTCCCCTGTCACTGTTATAGTGGCCACAGTAATTTCTTCCTCTGCACGTGTAATTCCCAGAAGTTGTTCCATTAATATTCCATGGAATTACAATTCAGTAGGATGCAAAAAGTCTGGGAGATGGCAATTAAAAAACAGTGTATTAAAAATGTTTGGGTGCATGGATGTTGTGAATGAAACGGAGGGAATATGTAAATCCTTTGAATCGTGAAGTTTCCTGATACTTAAATAAGCATGACTAACTGCTTTTCTGTTCTCAGCCCATGTGCTCTCTCAGGCTCTGGGCTAGTGCTGGGGGAGATTTGGCCTCCCCCATCCCTGAGTTACACCAGGAGACAGGCACAGTTCAGGCACTTAATGTGGCACTGCAGTCCTAGGTCAGCCCTGAGAGTGCCAGGCCTGAGAGCACAGCTTGGCTGCCAGGGGTGCCTCTCACCTGGGGTGCCTCTCACCTGTCCCTATGGTTGAGCTATGGGCAGGTCTGGTTCTGGTGGGGCAGGAGGCTATTCTGGCTTATTTTCCTGTGAGCCCAGCAGGTGGGATGTGTGTGAGTGAAGAGCTGGGGCTGTGTGCATTCCTCTTCTTCCCCAGGGTGGTGGCTGGGGCTGGGACAGCGGTGGGCAGGACGGACAGCAGGATGTTCTGTGGAGCTGGGATCCAGAGCAGCCATGACTGGAGCCTCAGGAAAAACAGTGCTTGAGGGAAGGCCAGGTTGGATGGAGCTTGGAGCAGCCTGGTCTAGTGGAAGGTGTCCCTGCCCATGACAGGGGGTTGGAGCAAGATGGGCTTTTAAGGTCTCTTCCAACATAAACCATCCTTTGATTCTGTTATTTGAAGGTGATGATGTTGGCAATACCAGCTGGCTCGTGTTCCTTCCCCTCTGGAAGGGACGTCAGTGGACCCAGCAGGCAGGCAAAGCCAAGCATTTGGATTAGGTGCTAAGTGTGTTTGCATGCGTGCCCCATCCCTAGAATGTCCAAGGCCAGGTTGGACACTGGGGCTTGGAGCAACCTGGGACAGTGGAAAGTGTCCCTGCCCATGGCAGGGGTGGCACTGGATGGGCTGTAAGGTCCCTTCCAACCCAAACCACTGCAGGTAGGATTCCATCCTCTCTGCATTTGTAGAGGACTGGGACATGGCTATCCAATGCCAGCAGCTTGGTGGCACCTCCAGACAGTCAGAGTCCTGGGTCTATTCCATAAGTCAGGGTTTCCCTGGGTGTTTTTTTTTGTTTGAGAGCTGTTGGGAAATGTGCTGCATTTTCAGAAATGCTCTGAATCTGTATGTCTGGTTAAGGAAAACCAGCCCTTTGGTGAGGTGGGATATGCCAGCAGGAGACCTGCTGCACTGGCAGAAAAGTTGCAACAACTTTAAAAATAAATGTTCAGATGGATTAAAGATAATATCACAAGGATCTTGCTTTGGTGACAAGATCCATCGGACTTGAACACTTTCACAGTGTTCTCCAGGACTTTCTGATCTGTTGCCGATGTCCAGTATTGACTTCGCCTTTGTATGCTTCATGAAATAAAATATTTTTGATGGACTTTAGCATAATTTTATCCTGAGTTCCTTTCCTGGGTTAAACTGCAAGGGTGGCCTAGGGAGGAGTTTCCACTGATCACGAGTGGAATTTTCAAAGCTCCATTTGGGCTGGGCTTGGAATCTTGTGTAATGCAATTTTTGCCAGGTCTGTAGCAATTCATATACTGTATGTGCATATGCAGTTATGGAAATGGTCTAGCAGTTTGTTGCCATTTCCATTTTTTGTAGCTTTCCAGCTTTTTGGCAGCTGTTAGTGCAAATATGGGACAGTGGATTTTTTGTGTTCTGTATGATATAATAGCTATTTAATTCCTCAGATAAGAGATCCAGAATTAGAGGTAAAATGCTCTGCTGAACTTTTGCAGTCTTACATTAAATCTTAATTACAATTGCTCTCCTTAACTTTACAGTTCTTACACACGTTAATTTTAGCAGTAATACAATTAATCTGGTGAATTAGATCTACAGAGTGAATTTTTAATTGAATTTGAGTTCATAACCAGCTGTGGCTGATGAGTGTCAGTCCCTGCTTGAGGCAGTCTCACCGCTTAGGGAATGTTTCCCATCTCCCAGGCCCTGCACTGGAGTGATGCTGCTGGAAGGAGCAGCTCTCTTCTCGGTGCCTGACTCTCCTGTGATGTTTTCCTCAGAGCTGGTGCCCCTCACACGGGTGTTTCGTGAGTGCATTGAGTGTCTCCGCTCTCTGTCACTTCCCCGGGCTGGGTTTGGCAACTGAGCTGCTGGGAAACCTGTGCCTGGCTGTGCAGGAAGCAGAGAGGTTGGTGATTAAGGTGTTTTTACACGTGTTTGAGCACATACTGCAGTCAGCTCCAGCTCCCTGCTTTTATTTCTCACAGGCAGGTGCTTTCCATTTGCATTCATATTATGCTAAGAAGTGCCTGTTGCTACAGGAAATAGTCTTTAGGATTGCTGCCGTGGCCACTGCCATCGTGGGACTTGTTTCCATTGTGGAAATTAGTAGCTAACTTTGGGATAGGCAAGGTAAGGTGTATCTGAGGGAAAAGAGGGCAAAAGATATAAGAATACAAGACAGATGGTTGAATTGTGAATGTGACTGTGTTTGCTATCTGGGCTTTGAGATGAGAATTGAATTTGGTCATGCTTGTATTGCTGTAGTCATGTCCTTCTTATTTTCCCAGGGTAGAAACCTATATGAGCTATGTGAAATAATAAGAAATTCTTTCAAAGCAGTCCTCTGTTCCTCATGCCACCCATATCTAAGCACAAACATCTCTTCTCCCTTACTTCCTCCCTCCCTCCCTCATTTCTTTACTTTCTCTTCCTCAGTCTCTGACTGAAATAGCTTCCTTCTCCTCTGAAGACTCATTCAGGGCCTGTGTCAGCCTGGACCTGCAATCTCTGAGTTTAAAGCTGCATTTCTGGCACAGTAACAAAATGTTACATCACTGTTTACTCTAGAGAAAAAGCACATCCATCTTCAATCTTACTTTTTTGCCCCAGTCTGATTTTGCTCATGGTTTCAAGTGCTTCTTCCCAATGAACCCACCATAGCCCATGTCAGACAGTCATCTACCCCCATCCCATAACAATATTCTTCTTATCAAGTCCAAAATACCTTTCAGGAAATTTGGCATCCAAATAGCAATGGTGCCGATGTCTGGCAAGACCTGACAGTCGAGTTGGGGTCTCGGCACGCTTCTGGCACTCTATCAACAGACTGTAAAATCATGATGAAGGATGGAATGAGACAATAATGGAAAAAACACGTAGTTTAGATAAATTAAAACTCGGCTATCCTGGTGGATTATTTTTCTGCACTTGGACAAGGCATAAGGGAAACTCATTCACAGTTCCATTCAGTTGAAGTTCAGAGTCTTACATTTAGACACAAATCCTACAAATAAACTATTTGGAAACAATTGGCCTCAGACCTGCAGAACAATGTATCTTTTTGGACTTGTAAAACAAGATTTTTAGGGTTGTTTTATGGTTTGTCTTTGCAGCCAGACTAGCTTGACTTGTTCCTGAAAGCATTTTTGGCCTCCAATCACAAACTAAATTGACATCATTTCCTGCATTAATAGGAAACAAATCAAAACCTTCTATTAGGAAGCCAAGGCAATCTGGGAAAAAAAAAATTAAAAACCAACCAACCAAAAAAAACCAAACAAATGCATCTTTAAGTCACGAGCCCTTGCTTTTGGCATGCAGTGGTACTTTACAAAGCTTTTGAATGGCTGCACATTAAGAAAGGTTTGAGCTGTCCAGTTATTTAGGCTTCCTTTACTCACCTGAACTGCTGACTTTGTCTGTCCTTTCTTGCATAATAACTACTTTTTGATTGCTTAAAAGTACAGAAGCTTGTCCGTCCAATTTGTTGTGTTTAGTCTTACCTAATTCTGTGTGTCTTGTATTGTTTTACCTTGTAGGGTCTACCTTGAAACGACTATGTCTAGGCAAAGATCACAGTAGTAGTAACTATCCCATTTTTGTTTCTCAGTATTTCCTTCATGGCATGGGATGTTCTTTGCTTTTTTATTATTATTTTTTTTTACTAAAAGCTAGTTGTTTAATAACTAGAGCTGATGCACTTATATGAAACTAGACTGTATAAATTGTGATACTTTGAGAGTAATGCATGTGATGTGATGTCTTGGGAATCTCGCATGCTGCAAGAGAGTCGTGGAGTTCTGTGTGTGAGACCGTGCATGCATGCGGCCAGGAAACTGGGTCCAGTGTCTGTCTCTGAAATACACACCTTTATATGACTGCAGTTCTCTGCTGGAGGAATTGATAGCTTAAAACCATCCTACCCCCCTTGAGCTGCATGAAATATTAAACACCAATTGAAGAGCTTTCCTCTTGAAGTCCTTACTTTTCTCACTTTTACTCCAAGAAAAGGAATTGAGCAGTATTCATTTAGAAGTGATGTTGCAGGTTGAATGCATGATCATTTAAAGGTTATGAATGTATTTTATATAACTGTAGAACTAATTAGTGTACTTGGTTTCATTGGCTGGTAACTGATTTAACAGAGAAAATACACAATGTTCATGTTTGCTTATATAATAATTTTACTACAGTTCTATGAACTTTTTGCTTGGAGAGATGGTCTGTATTTCCAATCTTTAGCTATCTAAAATATGTTAGCTGAGAAGTTACTTTACATTTTCTGATTAGGTTAGATTCAGACTCCTTCAGTTGCAGTCCCCTCCTGAGCTTGCTGTGTCAGACCACTAAGCAGCAAAAGGACAGAAAATTTTCTGTTTACTAGTTCTTCTTGAAAGAAGTGAACATACAAAATTAAGTCTCTATCAATACTCTTCCTGGCTGCTTTTATCTATACCAAAAGTTCTCTGTTTTTGTCTCAAATGGTCGCCCTGCCCACTACATCCTCTCTCTTCTATACTTTCTTGGTTCTGATGAGGTTTTTTCCCTAAGATATGCAAATAGCCATGTGAGTGGTCCTGCCATCATCAAGAGAGGTGGTGGGCTCCCAGAGCCTTTGAGGCACAGGAACCAGCCCTGCCTGTAACCTCTATGACAATGACTTTTTTCCAGGAGGACAGTAAACTTATGCATGTAAAATAAATGGTAAATTCATGTTATATTGCTTGCAGTGTTAGCAATACATCCCACCTCCCTCTTCCTCATGTAAGTCTCTGAGGAGATGTTGTATGGGATGTCAGCTTTATAGGGCTGCATTCCTGGCTTCACTCCCTGTCCCTAATTTCACCCACAAGTTAGTGGCCAAGGTAACATGATGTGATAGAAAATGCAAACCCATTGGACTTGGACCATTTCTTTAAGCAAATGTGTTCTGCAGCCAGGAGGGGGAGGGTTAGAAATCTGAAAAGCCACCATTGGAGTGGCAGTAGGTAAGAAGGGATTTGAGCTGAAGGGGTGAGACAGAGACCCCATCTCAGCTCTCTGTGTGATTTTCCAGGATCCTCGACCAACAGCCTGGTGACGTGTCCTGAGCCGCTCCCGCAGTCGACGCTGCAGGTTCAGGCCAACAACAGTAACAACAAGAAAGGGACGTTCACAGACGACCTGCACAAGCTGGTGGACCAGTGGACGAGCAAAACTGTTGGAGCTGCACAGACAAAACCTTCTTTAAACCAACTGAAGCAGAACCAAAAAAGGCAAGACATGGAGCCAAAGGCTAACCCCATGCAAACACAGAATGAGACATGTGGAGTAAGTGGCCCTCCTTGAAGGACATACCTTTTGCTATGTGTCTGACAGCCTTTGCAGGACTTAGATGTGGAGGAGGACATAGACTAAAATTACTCCAGATAAATGCTTTCTATAAATGTCCAGCTCTTTTCATTCAGTACTAAATCAATTTTTTTTTAAATTGTGCTTTGGAGTAATCTTAAGGGATATATGGGCAGCAATATATATAAAAAAATATATATTTTTAAATTCCAAACTGCTTCTTAACAGCAATATATGCAATACTCCTATCGTTATCATCTGTTGCTCAACTTCAGTTTCAACTATTACTGAAGTTTTCTTTTTGATGTTTAATACTAACCTTCCTCAGAACAGGGGCTGGTGGCTCCACGGTTGGGATCCGTTGTTTGAGTGGAATTCGAGTGAGTCCTGTGCTGGGAGAGGGGACAGCTAGGGGTGTGCTGACCCTTGCTTGTTGGACAATACCATCCTCAGAAATGCTGTCACAGTATCCTACAACAGGCAGGGAATTGGAATGCCCACGTTGGTCCCTTCCTGTTTTCAGCAGCAAGCCAAAGCCGTTGCAGGTGCATTGTGTCTGTGTTCAGTGCTGCTGAGGGCTGATACAGAGGCAGCACAGCAAGGAATGAGCACACATCCAGAATCCCAGTTCACCGTTCTGGTCCACCCTGGTCCGGGTTTCCAAACCTCTTCCTTTTCACAGTTGGAGATCCTTTGACTATAGGGTTCATTTTCTTGGAAGACTGCAAACTGAGCCAAAATAGAGGAAAATAACAGTGAGGAGCTGTTTTGTGATCCCCTAAAAGCAAGAGAACTAGATCTGGATAGCAAACCACTGCCTTTCTGGGATGTAGAAGGAAAAAATCCTGTAGCAGTAGTAGCTCTGTAGCTGTTGGTGAGGTGAAATGTACCAAAGCAGGAACCTCACCAGCACATCTGCTTTGGTACCTGCTGGTTCCTGAGTGAGTAAATAATCCTTTTACTCAGTAATGCTTTCACCAGCTCAGGAGTAAGCAATGTCTACTTAAGACCCTAACAGTTTTCGTAAAATAAGTCAAAGTTGGTGCTAGTTAAACCCAAACTGAAGTTTTCCATAAAGTCGTGGGAAGAGCACAGATTTTTTTAATCCTTCTTACTTTCTTTTGATGTGCTTTTTGCAGTGTTTTGGTGTCTTTCCCCTGAGACCGCTGCAGAAGTTTGAAGTATTTGATGGGGGTGTTTTGCCCACCTGTATCTGTGGAGAAACAAGTGGTTATTTTATGTATTTAAATCACCTGTTAGTATCAATTTCGTGTTGATTTTACCTCCTGCAGTTTTGGTGTGTCTGTCTCAAAGCCTGTGGAGAAGGCAGTGTGTTGCTGTGAGAGCAGCAGGAATGTCCCTGTCTCAGTACACTGGATCTTAGAGGGTTTGTGTCTTTCTCAACCATGGCAGTTGTTCCAGCGAATCAGCAGAGCTGACTGAAGTTTTTTGGAGGTGATGTGCCAAGAGCATGGAGGGGTTGGGATTCCCTGCTCTTCATTTTGCGTCATTCCTTGCTGCATGGAGGAGTGCCATCAGCTGGAGCCCTGGGGTGGGTGAGACCTGGGGTGGTTTGGGGCATGAAAACTTCGTAAGGACCATGCTGGCTGCAGCAGAGGTGCAAGAGCAGATGGTAAACACTGCTGGTGTAGTTTTTGTTGAGTATTTTGGCCATGAAGATGGTGTGGGATGCCGCAGGTGGCAGGTATGACATAGAGGAGTTTGACAAGGGTTGGTTTGGGAGATCAGCATCTTCTGCTGTTTGTACCCTCTGAAACTGACCCTAAAGGGGAAATGGAAATTGAGGGAGAAGAGGCCTGCGTGATGTTGGGAGAGAAATGGCCAGAGGCGGAGGAAGGGAACAGCATGAGAGGACTCCTATTGTGGACAGCTGGACAAGTGACCTGTGTGTCAGTGTTGGAGGGATGAGCTCTATGGGGAGATGTTGCACCTGTGCTGAATCACAGCTGAGTCAACTGGAAAGACAAAAAGAACTTGGGAAATCACAGAAAGGATGGAAAAAATAGCTCTCCCGAGAGAGAATCTGAAGCTCAGGCTGGACTACTTCAGTTCATCTGGTAACACCGTGTTTTGTCGCCTCTTTTGATCAAAAATGCCTTTGCAAGAAAAGAATAAGGAGCACTAAACAGCTTTCCAGCCCATCAGAGAAGGTTATAATAGATTTTATGTTGGAAATAGAGGCTGGATCAGTAGGAAACAAGGTGATTCTTATGCCATTTGTGTATTTTTTTAACTGGAACAAACCAGTATGGAGCTGTTAGGATGGGCTGTCTCACGTGGGCTTAGTTTTGGGAATAACTGTTACTTTTTTGGGAAAAGCAGTCCTTTGTGATGGTCAGAAATGAGGGGCTGGGAGTGGCAGGATTTGTATCTTCACTTCTGCCTTGTCTCTGGGGGTTATTGTAAAGAGAAATGCCTCCCTAAAGGCTTTCATACAGGAGTAGGAGTGAAGGGAGTTGTCCCATAATGAAAAATTCATGAAACAATTTTAAAAATATATAAAATATTAACTATGCATTTAAATAGAAAAATAATTTTTTTCTGTAAAATTTCTTACTGTTAACCCACTGTTATGAATATGCAGGGCAGTTGTGTGATCAACTTGGAATCTTCTCTTTCCCCCTGGAACAGTAGACTCACCTGAGTTATCTCTTTTTTTACTCAAGACTCCTTCTACCAACAGCAGCAAATTGTTTGCTGTGAATAAAATACATTATTTTTTAACTATAAGTGAAGGCTACTCTTTAAGGCTGGAAGTAGAAGAGAAACTGGTAGTGTGTTTAATAAGAGTGAGTGGTTTTCTTTTCACCCTCTGCCATCAGAAGAGTAGACAGCAATAATGTAATTGGGATGCAAAGGAAAACTTTATATTCTGCTTTGTTTCTATGGAAGTTACCAGTCCATTTGCCTGCAAATCCTGGCTGATCATATTAGAAATCTAGGGGGGGACCTTTCAAGAGGAAAGGAACCTTCATCCAATTGTGTCACAGGAGCATTGAAATGTTCCTTTTCAAATGGTTTTTTGAAGCATGGAAATGCAGGTAGATTCTCAGCAGCAGCAGTTTGAAATGCAGTAGGAAATATTAGAAAGAACTGAGGTCAAACCACCTGAGTGATTTTTCTGTGATCATTGTGAAGATATGATGAAATAATCGTTTTTTCAGGTAATTTTGGTTAGCATTAGTCATGGAATAAGATTAGGAATGTGAGCTGCCTTCTGTGCAAAGAATACTGAATATTGTGTACGAAGAGACATTATTTGGAGGTACCTGAGAATGAAGGGCTTGCCAGAAATGTTTTCTATTTTCCAGGCTGTGTGTAGCTCCATGGGTTTTACAGAAAAAAATATTACCTCCAACAAGCTGAAACATGTTTCCAGCACATAGTGAGGTTGTTTCTGAGAACACACAGGTCTGTGACACTGGGTGATGTGGGCTGGTGGCTTGGACACCCTCAGCAGCATCTGAACCTCTGCTGGCATTTCCTGACTCACGGGCTTGGGTGTGCTACTGGGGGCGGTTGGGCTGGGCATGGCCACGGTGCCAAAACCAAGCCATAGCCCCTTCACTATGCCTTCCGTCTCTTTTGGATTGGGAAAATAATCAAAAATGAATCTGTATTTGAAGCTATTCAACACTGCCTTGGTCTGAACGGCAGAATGGTTTTCCAGGGAATTGGAAAAGCACGCACACATCTCTTCAGGAGTGCCTAAAAGCTTTGGGGTTTTGGCAAAGTGGGCAGAAGTGATAAAAGAGATGGATTAGCATCCTTACCTGCTGATGTTGGCAGCCAGCTCTGACTCTGCCCTGTGACTCAGTTTTGTTTCAGCGGTAGCTGGTCTATACAGAAGGAAAACACTGATGCTAGTGGGGTAGCCAGCAAAAGAAAACTTAATCTAAATCCTGCCTTTTCAAATGGGTTGTGATAGTTATGGTCAGCTTTCATAGCAGAATTGCCTGTTTTCCTCTGTTCTGATATAAGCTCAGAAGTGTTTATGATGTTGGTAAGTCACACCTAATGCTTGGCTGTGTAGTTCAGCAGTACTGGAGCTGAGTATCGCTGGGGTGGCACTTTGAAGTTTGCCTGGTAGAGCACAGGAAAAATTAAAACCAGTCCAAAGAACAGATCTGGCGTATTTGAACTACCCTAGTCTTTGTCTTGTGAGGTTTTTTTTCATTTTTACCAGTGTTTTCCAGTATATTGTTCTCTGTGTATGTATTATTCTTTTTTTCTAAATGAGATTGTGTGATTATTTGGGGGAAGGGGAATAAGCAGCCACGAAGAAAAGACCTTCAGGAGAATGCAGGTGTGGGGGAAGCAGGAGCTGATGGCTGGTACCTGCAGGGACTTGTACAGGTGCTCCAAGCAGAGGTTTGTCAGTGCAGGGAGAGCTGGGTGGGAGCAGGTGAGGAGGTGGCACTGCAGAGCTGTGAGGGTGGCAGGTGAACGTCCCACTTTTCTCTTGGCTCAGTTCATTGCTTCAGAAGAGGAGCCTAGTGGAGATGTAGAGGGGAAGAGCTTCCCTTCCTACCCATGTAATACATGGCACCCTGCCCTCCTGAGACCCCACCCTCAGGACTCCCTGCAGGTCTGGGGTCCTCAGCACAG
>VZTT01043571.1:35852-47458 GCA_013400855.1 Buphagus erythrorhynchus | reverse complement strand
AAAAAAAAAAACGAAACAAACCAAAAACCCTAAACCCAAACTAACGTGCATGTTGTGTATTTTTTGTTTTAGAGCATGGATTCACAGAAGGACGTTCAGCCTCCAAAGCAGCAGCCAATGATTTACATTTGTGGAGGTAAAGAAAAGACAGTGATTTTTTTATTACTTGTTACTGGAGATTTGGTGTTTTAGTAATGAATAGGGCTTAGTCATTACACTGAGTGGTACATAGATACAAATAGTTGCAATGTATATCCTGATGATGTTTAAAGCTTTATGCATTGATGGTAACACATGTATGGGGTACATATGCAGTGCATAACATATGCATACATATACAACATATACATATGCATAACATACAGTGTTGTGGAGGTAATTCCCTAGAGCTTGTGTTGCTGTGTGGAGCTCCTTGATCTCTCTGTGTTTTATTGACAGTGCTGTAAGGGCACTCAGCTTTCCCTCAAGTATAGTAGTCAAATTCTGTCTTATCTGTAGATAAATCAACAACTTAAAAATCGATGGTTTTCAGGAATCCCTGGGATATTTTGTCTTTTAAGAAAACAGACTCTGGGCTTTGGAGGGATGAACTGAAATTTTAATTAGTAGATGGTCTAGTATCAAGTGTGGAATGTGTTCTGTGCAGTAATATTTGGGTTATATTTAGCAAGATTCTCTTTTATCTTAATGTAAGTGAAGCTTGCTTTTAATTTTTTCTTTTTCTTTTTTTTCACAGTATCTTGTTATCATTAAGCTCTTGATACAGATTCATTACACTTGCTATATTTGTTTGCCACAAATAGGAATTTAACTATCACAACTTTTCAAAGTTATCTGTGCATTAACAATCCTGCTTTTCTTTGCCCACTTTCTTTTTCTTCCTCCATAACATCAGAATGCCATACGGAAAATGAAATAAAGGCAAGAGATCCTATCAGGTGCAGAGAATGTGGCTACAGAATAATGTACAAGAAAAGGACAAAAAGATGTATCCTTTTAAAAGTGCACTTGAATGCATTTAGGAAGCTGTGGATGGAGACAAGGGGAAACAGAATGTTAGTGGAACAGAATAGAAGATTCAAATGATTATGTAACAATTCTTCAGGGTCAAAAATCAATACAGTAGAGCAAACTACTACAGCACCATCTCTGCAGTGGTGCTGTCAAGGTGCATTTGGCACCTTGATTTCTTTTCTGGCACTTTCTCTTTTTTTCTTCCCATTTTCTATGCACAATATATTGAGTTATGATAGTCTGCTGGGTAACATATTGTGAATTGTTGATACTATTCAGCCAGCATCTTACTAAAGATGGCTTTTGAAATACTTTGTGCAGATAGCTATGACTAGATTTAGACAGTCTCTTTTCCTCTGCCCCATCGTTTTTTCAACCACAACATATTTTTTTCTTTAACTGCATTATTCTAGTGGTAGTTTTTGATGCTCGATGATGTCTGCTGAAGATAGTGACTTCATGATGTAATCTTTCTGATAACTTTGTTCTGTAAAACTGTTTGTGTGTAAATGCACTCTCTTATTTGTGAGAGATTGAAATATTAAAGTTTACTGTAATACTAAATCTTGTCTATATTGTCTTCCAGCAATAGATTTCTAAAGCTGTTGTTTAAAATATAGTCAAAGTATGCAGTATTTTTAAAATTCAGTGATAATTGTATTCTTTTTGAGTTATCTTTGTTTTCATTACTCTTATCTAAACTTCATTTGCATTTTAACTTTGCTAAATGTTCTTTGGACTCCTGTGAACTGCATAAAATAGCTGTAGTTTGAATAAATTCCACTGAAAATAAATAGAAGGCTACAGGAGGCTAGGTTTGAAAGAGGTCTGGATTTCATAAAAGAAAATCTCAAAGGACTTCAGACCACCCAATTCTGGCACCCAGTTGTGGACATGTCAAAAGTATTGATGTCTGGAAGTGTGAAAAAATAATTTCTCCTTAAAGAAGAGGGAGAGGGAAGCAAGTTAAACATTAAGAAGCAATGTGGAAACAAATTTCTTAAGTGCCGTTTGATTTGTTTGTATTCAAGGAAAGAACTAGATCTGTGTTACAAAGATTATTTGGGTAGCACCCCAAAACTAAAGTGAGATCTTGTTTTGCTTTTCAAATGACTTTTCAGGGGTCTTTAATAAGTGGTGGGTTTGTGATGATGAGCCTAAACTTTTTGCATCTGTCCATTTGGAATGTGTATTACGTAATACCACTAAAGGGTACTACAACATACTGCTGGATTGTGCGTGTCTGATCTCTGTTTTGATGGCGCTATTAGTGCTGTCAAGATAACATGCTTAACTCATCACTGTAATAATATTTTTTAAGGTCTGCATTGACTGTGTGCTGGCTTATAAGTGAACTGCAGTGGCTTGTTATTGGGGTTAAAAAAAGCATTCCAAGTTGCTGTTTTGGAGCTGATTGGTTAAGATTTTCTTAGGTACCTTATGTATGCTATTAAGACTGGAATTTTTCCTGGAAACCAGATACACTCGGGTATAAATGATAACCTTTTTTACTACACGGTTGCTATCAGTTCAGCAGCCTGGCCTGCACAGCATGCACCTTCCTAGCAGAACGAAGGGGTCGCTACTGACACGGCTGCTCAGAAGGGAGAGGAGCAGCGGGGCTGCCGAAGGTCACCGGCAAACGGAGGCGGCTTGGCCCCTCTGCGGGCACGCCGGGTCCCTCTGGCCGCCGGGCGAAGGCGGCCAAGAGCCCCCGCTGCCCTCGGAAGGGGCACGGACCTGCTTTGGAGAGCAGCGCCGGCGGAGTGCAAGGCTGACGGGCAGCCCTGCTGTGGGCGCCTGGGGACATCGGTGTCGGGAGAGGCCCCGCTTGCTCTCCGCTGAGTGAAGTATTACGCTGAAACCACAAGGATAACGCGTACAAGAGCTGCACCTCCGGGTGCTGTATTTCTGCCCGCCCTCGGCAGGCGCTGCCCTCAGCCCCGATCCTGACCCAGCCGCGCCTGCGCCGCCCAGCGAG
The DNA here is from genome assembly GCA_013400855.1 of Buphagus erythrorhynchus. Lineage (NCBI taxonomy): Eukaryota > Metazoa > Chordata > Aves > Passeriformes > Sturnidae > Buphagus > Buphagus erythrorhynchus. Next base: position 44,463 of record VZTT01043571.1, on the reverse strand, counting down.
GGACGGGCGGCCCTGGGCTGCGGGGAGGGCCGGGCCGCGGCCGTGTCCCGGCGACAGCGCGGCAGCGGGCAGGTGGGTGCCGAAGAACGGCAGGCCACGCCAGTGTCGCTGCTGGAGCCCGGCGGGGCTCTGCGGGAGCCTCGGCAGGGCACCCCTGGGCCGGCAGCGCCGTGTCCCTGGCGCCATGTTGTACATAGCAACAGTTGCTACACGCAGGCCGGCCGCGCTGCCCCGGCTCCGGCGCTGCGTGAGGGCGGCCCGGGGGCCGGCGTGGAGGTAAATCCCTGATCCGGGCCGGGGGATGTAAAACAATCATGGGGAAGCTGTATGGGAGAGGGGCGCCAGGGCTGTGCCCCCGAGCAGCGGCCGAGCCCTGGTCACCCGAGAGCCACGCCGGGCAGCTCCCTCACGGCCATGGGAATAAACGGGAGAAACCGCCGGTGGTGATGAGCTTTTAATTGTTCTATTCTTCTTTAATTATTTCCTGCATTTGTCCCTCTTTCCGTGCGTGCTCTTCCTTTTCCAGTACTGAAACCGTAAAGTCTTGGGGCAGAATCTCTATGCAGCACCTAATTATGACCAATTAAGTGATACTGTATTGTAAACATTTTTGTATAACTACAAATTAATGGGTGTGATTGTGCAAGACATTAGAACACAATTATTTTAATTTCGTATATAACTACACGTAGTTGTTTTCACATAGTAGCTAGGTGCCCTTATTTTGTTTCTTAAAAATTACCTGATCGCTTCGTGCACTGTAAAAACAAGGGGGGGGGGAAGAATTTCAGCTCCATAGAGATTGTGATCAAGACAGAAAAAGATGCAGATGAGCAAATCAAATCTACAGGGAGACAGAAATGTCCCATTTGAATCCCTCATTTCATCAATTACAGACTTACTGGAAGAGATTCAGATTAGTGCTCTAATATAATCAGAGACCCAGAAAATGCAGCTAGTGAGGAAAGAAAATTGAATTTATTTTGTCTACAGAGAAGCCAAAGATTTTCATTCCTTTAGATACATTGCATTGGTTAATGTCTTCCCTCTGAAAACAGGAGTGTCCTTCACTATCTTCTCGTTCGTGCTTATCCCACTTGGTTAAAACAGGTATGTGTTAAATAAAACAGAGAATGTGGTAGACAAAAATTGACAATATTTCTTTAAGTGGTCTTTCTGAATTGTTCTGACGTGCAGAAGCAGTAGAGTTGCTCGCTCTTACAAAGCATATTTCATACTTCTGTCAGTAAGCCTCTTGTCAAGGACAGTTCATGTGATCAGGCCTTCAAATCTGATATTTTTTCTTTTATACGTTTGCCTGCATGATAGTTGAATGTGAACAGGTTTATTCCTTAAATTGGCATTACTTCAAAATGTAACTAGAAGCTACAGAATCACTTTTTTTTTTCTTTTAATATTTAGTTATGGGTGATGAGTCGGTACCATATTTGCTGGGTGAAGGAACCACTAAAACTTATCAAATACCTATTAGTCATCTGGACTACAAGTTCATTGAAAAATGCACAGATGTTAAGCACCTGGAAAAGATTCTCAGGGTATTAAGGTAAATTTGTTTCTTTACCTTCATTAATAATTATATTCCTGTTCTGTAAAATTTGAGGGAACCCTTTTCTATTTGTCTGAACCTGTCTGTGGCTTTCTAATTTAAAATTAAAATACAAAGTTAATGTAATCATGCTAAAAATGTCCCAATAACACTAGAAATCCAAGCCCTTTTTTAACCATCCAAAAGGTTTGTGTAACTGAATGCTAGGGTTTTTTTTAAATCCTTCCACTCTGTTTTGGTTCTCTCATGATCCATGTTGCCTGACTAGCAATTTCAGATGCCACACGTGTTTAACTTTTGCTGTAAGTGACACGAGTTTCTTTTTCCTGAGCGCTGTGGTGATAATTTTGAACTGTGTATGTGAGCACTGGAAAATGCCCACAAAAGGTTGAAGGTTAACTGGAATTTTCTAATAAAAATGTTATTAGATTATAGTAAAATTGGGTTGTACCAGGAAAATAGTCCTCTGCAGTCACTGTACTGACTACACAAAGAGGGAAACGTGGAGGATGTGGTGCAGTTTAGTTCTTTTTTGTTAACATTTTTATCTTTGCATTTTAAAGGTCTGGTGAGGAGGGGTGTTACCCTGAACTTACATTGGTTTGTGAAAAGCGTATTGAGCATTTGGATCCAAGGAGCAGAGCTCTGAGAAAAGAGAAGCCTGCAGCCACAGCTTCTGATTTCACAGTTGAAGAATGGGAAGCAATTAATAGTGAACTGATGGTACAGGATCTAATTTATAATGGTCCATAATATAATCACTGTGATGTATCAGTCTTCTTCTTGTGACTAAGTAGAATGTAATTATTTGATTAAAAGAAGAGATGATCAAAGGATTATGCTTTAAATTTATTTTCTTGCTTAATGTCACTGGACCTTAACTGCCTATTTTAACTCAACAGATTTTTTTTTTGTAGATCACTTTTTATTCAAAAAAGCACTATTGCTCTTTGTCTTAACTGCTTTTCCTCATTAAGAGCAGTGCTTTTTAAGGATAATTGCTCTACTGCCTTAAGGTAAAAATATATTATTTATTTATTTTCAGGGCTGGCTGACAGAAATGAATGAAGATGATAAGAAATCACAGCTCCTGAGAACAGACACACTGAATGAAAGACAAGATAACTTGCCTCCCATTCGTTGTTCCAGCAGCTGCCTTCCTACTAATCAGGTATCTCCAGTTTTTTGTGTTAATTATAAGTGTTAATTACAGGTTTTTGTAAAACTGGGAGATTTTATATGTATGAACTTCTAATCATTGTGCCTTTCTTACTAGATTTATTTTATTAACCAGAAAATAAAAACCTTTAAGCTCCATTGCAAGAGGCCAACGCTTAAAACAAAAACGCTTTCTTAGTACTAGCATGTGTATTGTAATAATATTTTAATTCTGATCAAGAATTCATTGCCAAAGCAGATCTCCTTTAACACCCTTTTATGTTCTTCGATTCATATTTCAAAGTACTATTTAAGCATGTGAACTAGGCTCCTTCTGGATGAAATTATGCCAGAAGATTTTCTCCTGCTGCCAGCAGGCTTTTGTTCCATAGGGCCAGTCAGGAGCCAGTCCAAAATAAACACCCTGGAACTCATGCAGTGTGGATGGTAGAGCCTCTGCAGCAATTGTTTTACTCTATAGCCACTTCTGTATTGCTGATACAGGGTAGTGCTGATGTATATATCACCTTTGATTGTGTTTATTTTATACCTTGTGTTGGTATTCTCACTGCACTTGTACAGCATTTAGCCCTTAAGCAGACTTAACAAATCTCCATGACTACAGCACAAACATTTACATTTTTTCCCAGGTATTAGTTTCCTTACATTTCGGTTGGTTTTTCTTTTTTTCATTTATTTATCTGCCTGAAATCAGTTTTTTCTGGCCAGCTTTTCTTGCTAATACTAAATACGGTGCTATTGAAGGGATTGGCAGACAAGTAGCTGTGGATGGGATTTTTCTGAATTGTCAGGTACTGTCACAGATCAGTTCAGTCTGATTCTCAAAATTTTCTTTGAAATTCTGCTATAGGAAATTCATTAAGCATTGTTTTGTGAGTCAGAAATGTTATGAAGGGATCCTTACAGGTCATGTGATCTTTCTAACTAATTCCTATTTTTCTTGAATAATTATGTATTAATAAATGCATGATTTTTGTTCTTATGTTGTCAGAAACTACTTCTTATTGTCAGCTGATACATAGATGTTGGACCAAGACATTTGGGATAGCTAGGCAGTCTCTGTTATGTGGTATGCAAAGAGGCTGGGGATTCCAGTGAATGTTTTATAAGTGGTTAGTATTGAGACTAAGGTGTGCTTTTGTTTGTTTTGGTTTGTGGTTTGGTTTTTTTTTTAATTATGTGTACTCTTTCATATTTTGAAATGTATGTTCCTTTTGACTGTCCTGTTTTGCTGAGATGGATTGTGCCACTATAGCTTTATTCTTGATACATGTCCTGTGTAACTGCCAGAACAGAAGATGGTTTAATACCATGTGAACTCAGTAAATCCAGTTTAGAATGTAAGCATAAAATGATGGAAAGTGTCTTGAAATCTAGGATACACGATATTACTAAAGAGGATATTTTCTCCATCAAAGACAAAATATTCACCTTTTTTTTTTCTCCTCCTTTAAACCATGCAACAGATCAAATTTTGTTCTTTTGTTCTTTAGCTTTTGTTCTCCCTACAAGGTTTTGGTGCTAGTATTATTATCCATGAAAGCTAGATATAGCTTTATGCTTTACCTGTGGTATGTGATTTCCATTCCTTTTGTCTAAGCAGACGGAAGGAATTGTAACCTGTCCTGAAAGAGAGAAGGGAAGCCTGAAACATTTTATGCAGCAGTACAGTTACATCACTACTAGATCCCTACTGAATAAAAAGAAGCTGTTTGTATAGCATACACTAAATTTATACCCGTAACATGAAATCTCAAAAAAATTGAATAATATACATAATCAGCTTTTCTTTTCTTTTTTTTTTTTTTTTTTTTTTTTTTTTTTTTTTCTGATAAAGATACATGTCATCTTACAGTTTTTAAAAATGTTTGGCTAATCAGTTGGGACTATAATTATTTTTCAGACTGGCGTCATATAATTTTGTAAGTGGGATCAAGTTTAGATTCATGGTGATAAATTTATCCTCTCTGCTAGAAAGAAATGCACAAAGCCTTCCATAATTTTATGTTATTACTTGGTTAGAGACTGTTCATCTGAGCTGATGCATAAAAAGTTCAGCATTTTCTAAGAATCCAGTTCTGGAAATCATTATTGACCCTAAACCGGGGGATTGCACTAATGGGTACAAATCTGGTAAATGAAAGCATCTTGTTTTTTCTGTAATCAGATTTTCTTGCTGATACTATATGTAGGTGTAATTTCAATTCATTACTGATAGTTTATAACTCTATATAGTTTTTTCTTTTTATTAGTGTGAATCCATAGCAGGGCATTTTCTAAAAATGGACTGTAAAAGTGTAAAATTTATGCAATATCCCTCTTTATAACACAGTGTGGAACTTTCTGTCTTACATCCCTGTTATCCTATCACACTGCCCAGAACGGTCTTAACTGCCCACACTGCATACTTATTATTTTTGCTGCCTCATTTTGTCCAAGAGAGAACTGAAGCATGTGTTTAAAGATATTCATATTCAAAAGACTGTATTGATGGGATTTCAGCTTAGGCTCTTTTGCCAAACATTTCTAATACTGTTCCAGAATGATTTGCATCCTCAGATACCTTCTCATGCTACAGCCCAGGGCATGCAAAATGCATACAAGTTTTATGTTACAAAAATCCACTCTGATAGGATCTAATAGCCTTCATGTTGTTTTGGATATTCTGAATTAAAAACTAACACTGGTTAGCTGCCATAAAATAATAATGCTTTAGGCCAGCATACAGGGCCCACAGGAGAACCGAGGCCAAGTTGTGTCACCTGTACTGAAGCCAATTTGTGTGTTCATCTTTAGTCCAGAAAATGTTCAGTGGGCTTCAAACCCTGTGGGATTCATACATTATGAATTATGACAGGAAACATGACAAGCACAAAGATTTTGTTTTTAGTTCCATGGCATGCGAGCGTACATTTTTCATCAAAACCTCTTGGATGAGATCTCTGAAATATTACTGATCAAGAAATTCTTGACTCTGTTGGAACCACAACTTGATTACAATTATTTCAAAGATACGAAACTTAGAATTTTTTTCAGTAATGGATTTTTGAGTCAATGTTTCTTCCTTATTCCTTAAATGTACATGCTATAGTTCTCTCCCAAAGCTGGAGTTGCATTAGTGCAAGTACCTTATGAGAGATTCTTCTGAGAGGTGCAGTATTTTTGCTCATTTAAATGAGGGACTTCTGTTGAAAAAAAACCAACTTGATATTAATTAAATTAATACATTTGTAATATACACTGGGATGGATATATAATGATAACTCATGTTTCAGGAAGGCATATTTAAGAGTTCCCTCCTCTAAACATATGCTGATCACTAAACATATCTGTAATTTTGTCTTGCTTCCTGAAAGACATAACATTAAGAGTAATTCTGGAGTTATATACTACAAAAATGTGTAACCTAACATTATAGATAGAAGTGTTTACAGGAAGAGTCACATTTGCATTATGTAAATTAAGGTGTTTACATCCAGCTGCAGAAGTATGTCCTTGTTACAGTGTCACCACTGGTAAAGTGAGTTTAGGAAGCTTCTGGTCCTTTCTTTGGTCCAGTTTATCACATGCTGAATTGAACTGGTACAGATATTTGGGGCTTGTACTGTGATCTCTACAAGATTGTTTGTTTAAATGCAGAAAATTGTATATACGTAATTACAAAGAATTACACTGGTCTAACTCAGTGAATGCTGGATTGCAAGGTGAGAGGAGGACTGAATGGGCAGGACAGGATAGATGGGAATATTTTGAACTGGCTGTTCCACTGTGAAATACCTGCTTGGAACCACACCTTGCTATTAAGTATTTTGAAGTCAACAAGCAGGGAGGGGCATAGAAGTATAGTCTCATGACAGAGGTAGAAGAGATGCCAAAGGTGACAGCTAGGGAAGTAGAGTCCATTAGTGTAGGACATGGGTTGAGATACAAGGCAGTCAAATCTGGTTGTCAGAAGTGATTGTTGCAGGAAGGTCCTCAAGATAAATTTTAGGTAAGGCAAGCTTCAATGATGGAGCTTGTCTAAAATCTAAAATAAATAATCTTGGAATTGACTTCAGTGAAGTGATAAATGGTGAAAAGAAGTCCAGAAACTACTTTGAAGTAATTTATTTGCAAATTTGTTGTGAGTGTTCCAGAGACAACCAAAATCTGTGCATTGAATTCTCTTGGGAAAGGGAAGCCTAAAACCAGGTTACTGATTCAATCTCGGTGTCAAACACCTCATCACAAGGCTGAGTTTTCCGAAGACTGAGCTCTCCCTTGCTATGTTGAAAGGGTGGTTGGGAAGATGGCATCACAAGATACTAATTAGAAAGTTTCACTCAGTGCCTCTGTGATGTGACAGGACAGCGGACAAAAAGTGTGAGACCAAGGAGCTCCTTAAATTGAAGTGATGCATGAAAGGCGTCAAGATTTTCTTTAAACCAAGATTAATTACATTTTCAAGACTGAGCTGAGATTAGTCATAAGTAGTGTTGGTTGCTAGGAAAATAGGCGCTGCAGAAAAAAAACAAAAAAGCCACTGTGAATTCCACTGCAACGACTTGTCTTAAAAGATGGCTGTTTGTTTCTCTTTTAGAACAAAAAAATGCAAAACAAGCAAAGAAGCAAGAAAAACATACCACGGGATTACAGTGAATGGGACAAGTATGTTAAATCCCTTATATTTCAGTTTTTAGATAGATTTTATTTATTTGTTTAAATAGGGAACACAGTTGATATATTTTGCAGAAACATAGTATTAAGGTCAGCATTTTAGGGAGCTGTAACACTGATGAAACTTTGGTTTTTCTTAATAAATATTCTGTTAAAATGCAGATGACACATTGTGTTGCTAACAGCTGAGAACAAGTTAGTCTATACTTTTGCACAAGCTGTGTGAAATATAGTAAATCAGCAGAAAAATAAATAAAAATTAATTACTTAATTGATGAGATATTTGAAAACAGTTCTAGGGTTATTTAACATGGACTTACAAACATGGACTTCTCTATATCTAAAGCCCACAGTTCTACATTGAAAACAAAACTGATGAATACTTACTCCTGCACTGAGCCCCACTAACCTCAAAGAATGAGCTTCAGGCAGTGCATCAGTTTACTCAGATGCAATTACACTTAATAGAGGTTTAGACAGTAACTATTTTAGAATGGATGGAGCTCTGATACAAAGACACTTCACATCATGTAATAGTGGCACATCACCCTCCCAAGTTACGTGACAGGTGGCTGTAGAATCAGAGTGAGGAGGTACAAACTTCCAGTGCAGTCGATGGAGATATTGTGGGATTTGGGTAATGAAACTATACCCCAAAGCCCCTACAATAACCCTGTTCTGCATAAGTTTTGCATATCAGTAATTTTCATGCACATATCTTTCAGAAATTGGTGCCTTCCTGCTCAAATGTGGACAAAGAAAATAGGTTATAAAAATAACTTCTGCAACAATTTATTCTTTCATTCATTTATTCTTTACTCTTGCTACTGTATCTTTCCAAAGTAATTGTACAGATTTTGTTTACACATTTATATACACAATCTCTAAGTGCTTTAGCATGCTGATAATAGTACAGGTTGTGAATTTTCCCATGTAGAGTGTATTTATTTTGGATTATGAGTACACTGAAACAGAGTTGTTTGAAAGATATTTTCCAATTTAAAGCATATCATAGTTTTAAAATGTTTTGAGGATAATTTCAAAACTTTCAAATAATTGTTTAGGCAATTTCTAAACAAAATGTTTCACTTACTATTTTAAAAACATTTATTTGAAATGTGGTTAATTTATAATAAATAGGTAAAAGTAAGCTAGCAAAAGATCAGATTCAAAATAGAGAACAATTAGCCTCATGTGAAACGGTTTTGA
>VZTT01043571.1:0-32946 GCA_013400855.1 Buphagus erythrorhynchus | reverse complement strand
TGACACCACGCTCACTTTTCTAATCCTATCTGTAATCTATTTTCTTATAGAGTTACAAATATTTAAGTAAAATATTTTGGAGTGAATTGTAGAATGGAAACTGTGGAGTCTGACCTCTTACTCTTAGCCATTGGCTTTCTTGACTGGCACTTGCCTGTTCCTCTTGTGTGAAGACAAACCTTTACACATTGAATCACTGCTAGAATGCATCTCCTCTTCTTCCTCACCCTCCTACCCTTTCTAAAGAGCATATACAAATTATCCCACCGTATCTGTTATCCCACTGGGATCATAGCTGCAGAGAGCTTTTATTCTTTTTTTTGTTTCCCATGCATTGAGCATTTGTGGACAAGTATTTGAGATTGTTCTTCAACCATGTTTTTTTTTCACAAGGAAAGTGTGAGTCTATTGAAGTGTGCTGTCCCCCTGGCACTTCCATTGCTACTCTTTCCAATGAACACAGGTCTTCGTTCCAACATTAGTAAAGGTTCCCTTATACCATTTTGTTACGTGCATCCTAGCTGTCCTTATTCCTCAGAGATGATCCTGGTGTTACAGAAGCTATAGCCCTACCTACAATATCAGCCCTGCAGCCAGACATTGACCTGGGCAATTCATCCACTGCTACCTAAGTCTTCCCATTTTACAAGCAAGATCAAAAAGAATCCTATGTGGTCTCCCCCACCACCATGCTTTTCATAATCCTCAGAGCTGTGTGGTTACTCTTCATCTCTCAGAGGTTTCATTTGGCAGTTTCATTGGAGTCTACATGGATGGCAGGAGGAGGTAGCAGTCTTAAGTGACAGACAAGCCACAGCATCTCCTCTGCAACATCTCAGGTCTAAATCTTGGCAAGCAAGAGGCCTCTGAAGACAGTAAATCTAGTTGGTGGATGGTTGCCTGTGGTCTCACAGGAGGGAATCTCTAACCACTACTGTGGTTAGAATACCAGTATTAATATTGCTGTAGTACTGTTTTCAGCTTCCAGTAGTGAAGTGTTTCTAGATTCAGGTTTTCTAACTATGACTCTAATATGATCAATATTCCCTTTCTTTTAGGAGTATATCAGTACTACCGACTGCAGCTGTGTATAATAACAAAGCTCAAGCAGAAATCAAACTTCAGGACTGGGACAGTGCTTTGCAGGATTGTGAGAAGGTACTGGATATGGAACCTGGCAACATAAAAGGTAAAGTAGAAAACAAAATTTCGATGTATTATTTTTCCTCTAGCAAATAAAATGGTGCATGTTGTTATTTGACTTAACCGAGCTTTAGATCAGGTCTAAGTACATAAAAAGGAAACAACATAGCTCCCCAAAGCAATTTTAATGGTTTTTTGGGGGTTAATGAAGCTTTATGCAGTTCATGCTGTTGATCTGTAATGGGAATTCTTACATGGCAGCATGTTTTTCACATGATCACTATGAACTCTCTTGTATTTGTGCAGTGTTTTCATAATACCCTTACTGAATTATAAATTAATTTAAAAGTGACATGAAAACAGTCAAAGTTGTTGGTTTATTTCTTTCTGAAGTCAAGGACTTGAATGTAGCTAACTGTATTTGCATGGGTGGAGGGGGAAGCATTGCTTTTATATCAAAATAATTTTCAATAATTGCTGTAATTTTCTGGCTGCCTTGTGAACGCCAGTTGAAATCTGTACAGCACATGAAACATAATGGAAGATAATTGGAAATGCACTGAATATCATAATCATTGTTCAAGTTATAAAATTACACGAAGGAGTCTATATTTCATTGTAGCATGTAATCCATCAAATGGCAGACAGGCTGCATAATGCAGGTGACTGTGATTCTTTTCGGGGAATTGTTAAATAACTGAATAGTTTTGTACAGCAGCAGCCTTTACACAGCANGGGGGAAAATTTGAAAACTGTGAAAAGGTGCTTCACAATTCATGATTGCTGCCTTGAAAGATGTCATATGAAATTGCATCAGTAAAAATCATCAAGAAAACAGTTAATATAGAAGTAAGTGCAGAATTTAAAAAACTGCAAAACTGCAATATGTCTAGAAAAAATAGTGTATTTCTATTCACTTTATGCTTTAAATACATACATAACATACTTAGTTCTTTTGTAGCTTTGATGCGCCGTGCCACTGTACACAATCATCTGCAGAATTACCAGGCAGCTATAGAAGATCTGAATAAAGTGTTGTCTGTTGAACCAGAAAACTCCAGGGCTAAGGTAAAGATCAATGAGTTGAATATGGCTAGAAAGAGATTGTATGCAGTTGTAGCATAAAGTGAGTACAGTTCACGTTGTCTGACGTAACTATGAGTTCTGAGGACACACTTGATCTGCTGTGCTGTTGATCAGCTTCCCAAGGCCACATGTGGTGGAAATTGAATGTGGCCAGATCTTCTGTTCAGGACTTGATTGTGAGAAAAAGTCTTCTCTATTAATGTAATTTAGGTGCCTAAAACATTTTCTGCTGAACATGCTTGCAGCATTAGTGTCTTGCTGATCAAAGCTATTTGGAAATTTCTCTTGAAAAGATCCATTCAGATAGCAGATAGGTGCATTTAAGTATGAATACATAATGAGAGGAAAAATTCAACAGAGATGCCAAGCTTTTGTTGTTACAGTGGTAAAGTTAACTCAAAGGAGAAGAGCTGGATTCTGTCTTTGGTTCAGTGTGGTGTTATAAATCCTCGTTTCTCATCTCCAGGGTAGGATGAAAAACCTTTCATACCTTCTGATAAATCTGGGCCCTTCATAAACAATTTTGGATCAAAGAAAGACACATGATTTCTTTGAAAATCAAGGTCAGGATGGGTCCTTGTGCTATTATTACTTCAGCTATTTTAGGAGAGGATTGGTTTGTCCTTTCGTTGATATCTTAGAGGTGTTTTGCAGGTTAGAACAGTCCATGCATTTGGACTCTACGTGTCCTGAGAATCTTCAGTAATGGGCAATTCTGATAGTAAACTTCTTGTTGTATGTTAATTATGAGTCCATTATAGTACTACTCTCCCAGTGTTTTTACATATGAGTTCTGGATGCTGTGCAATTGTCCCAACTTCTGACTTCTGTCCAGCTCTTGTTGGTGGCATATCATAAGCTGCTAGCAGCTGGTTCATTGCTGCTTCTTTCAGTGGAGTTATTTATTACTATTGCTTGAACCAGAGAAAGTGGTACAAGCCTGTTGTATCAAATTCACCACATACAGCATTTTTCCCTTTTAGGGTGTTCCTGGAGCTAAGTTCCTGTCCAGAATACTTCCTGAGTTTCATATCAGCCAAGGAATTACATGTCTCTAGATTTGAGTTCTAGAAGAGATTTTGGTCCTTTATGTTTACAAGACTGAATAACTAAATAGCTTGTGAGTCTGTGATGACAAACTCTACAACAGTCTTTGTGAAAAGATGTGTCAAATAGGCTGTGCTGAGACTTCTCATAATACCAGACATAGGTAGTCACTCATTTTGATAACTCTTCCATTACTTGCTTTGCTGAGTAGTGCTTTTGTAGCTGAAAGCAGATGTCTGTACTTTGTCCTTATCCATGCCAGCTATTATGCCTTGAGTGGCACATCTAGAAATGACAAGTGCTTGGCAGGGCATTTTTTCAATTTTCTCATTGCTTGGAGGAGCCTCAAAACCTTACTGAGCTAAATATGAATGTATGGAACATATGCAGAGTGCATGTTTATATGCAGAATCACTAATACAAAAGTGAATTGGTTGTCAGTATCTGGAATTCTTCAAGATAGTTTGTCGATGTGAATCTTTGCTTGATCCTGTTCTTACCTTTTTCTTGAGACAGGAAGTACTGAGATGACACTTTCTTGCCCAGCATTGAATTACATTCAGAATACTACATAATGCTGGGTGTGTCTTACTCTGCTCTGACAGTGTAAAGTGATTTAGTGGTTTATGGGTTACAGTGATACAGTGCTGGTTTAACTGTTGGACTTGATCTTAAAGGTCTCTTCTAACCTTGATGATTCCAAGTGCAGTTAAAGGGTTTTTTTTGCATAATGGAAAAATGTTATGGAATGAGAAGCTGTTTGATCATCTAATTGCAATTCCTATAAGAGGAGCAAACCTTACCATTATTCAAGAGTGTTCTTCTTCTACACTGTTAAGAGACTGTTGTCTCTGGGTTATAGTTTTCTCAGTTATATTTCTCCATCAGATATCCATCTGACATCAGATTCTCCATCAATTTTGATTCTGATTTTAGGCTTTTTTGGAGCTTCTCTAAAGAACCTGTTTTTCACATCTCTTCTTAGTAGACCATGCCAGATTTCACAATCATAAATCTACTTTTTTTCCTTTCAATTTAGTTTTTTTGTTTGTTTGTTTTTTGATATTTATGTGATATCTTCACACACAGATGTGAAGATATCTTGTATCTATCTCTTGTGAGAGAGACAGAAACTGACTATTGATCTTGGTTTGATGCTCACTCTTGGAAAGTTCACATTTATTTACCATCTTTTTTATATTGGCAACATTTATCTTGGTAATTCTTCAGGATCTTACATGGATTATTTAACAGAATGTATTTGCTGTACATAAATTGTAATTTATATACATAATAAAAAAGATTTATGCTATTGCTGTTTTTTTTCTCTACTGTAGAAAAGTCTGCTAGAGATTGAAGGGAAACTGGAAGGTTTAAAGCCTGTATCTGAGCCTCAAGGCAAAGGAAAAAAAATACTTATTGAAGAGATAGAGGATTCAGAAAGTAGTGAAGGAAGAGGGGAAAATACAGAAGAATGTGAAAGACATGATGGAGATAAAAGTAATGTCTTATCATTTCCTATTTTATTTTAACCCAAGGAAAAAGTTGTTGTCTTTAAGATTGTAATGTTTATTCACACAATTCACCCATATTTTCTTGCAAAGAATTTTGCCTGTTCAAAGACTAAACTTATATTGATTACTTAAAGTAGATCTGAGTGTGAAATCTAGAATCCAGTTTTATTACACATCTTTGCAATTCTTCCTAGAATGGGCATAACAGAGACAAATGTAAAATATTGCTATAAATCACCTACTTCCCTGTGCCCTGTGTAATTTTACACCTGTCCTTTGATGTGGACCCAGTTAAAAATTTCTTCTGGTGAGAGAACATTTTGTGTTCCTGAGATCTTTCTCTCACACAGCTTTCCTACCTTCCCAGCAGCACATTTTTCTTCTGCATTTTTCTTCCCATGCTTGCATCAAAGGGTGTAAAAATGATCAAGTATAATTTGTCAACATCTGTAATTTTTGTTGTTGTTTGTTTTGGAAACTATAATTTTTATTGATTTTTTTTTTTTGGTAAGAGTTCATCTCTGTGCTCTGGAAGTTTATATTAGAGGTAAACCAACATGTAGTTCTTGTAGTGGTTGTAGTTTACAAGCAGTTGAAGTGTATCTCCCGTTCCTGGATTAGTGTGTGATTAATTGCAAGGCTCTTGGGATGAGGCCACTGGCATAATCAGAATTCATGGCTTGCAGGAGGAGGTGAGGCAGCAGGGGCTAGGAAGGCTTGCATTGGCAGGTTGCTTTTAGATGCAGCTGCATGGCTGGCCTCCAGCCTGCAACAGAATAACATCCCTTGGCTGATATCACCCTTCTCCTTTCTGTTAGTTATGTTGGTTCTTTAAGGCATTCTGGCATAACAGCTGTGACTTTTATGTTTTCTGTATTTTATCTTGAAACTAAATCAGTCTGTGGGTTTTGCAGCTTAATCATGAATGTTGGACTGTACGTGTGTGATATAATAATGTATTGGCACACAAGATTAGGGAAAATATGTTTTTCCACATCAGTTGGTGTCTACCAAATCTCCTGAGCTAAAACCTTGGAAGAAAGGGCGCATCATGTCCCTGGCCTTAAATGTCTGTTCATTTGGGGTTGTTTTCTGTTGTGAGCATTCAGATGACTGTGTGCCTTCTAGCTCCATAGGAAGAGTTCCATTCTGTTGATGAAAGGTTAGGCCTTTAAACATAGGGAAGATTGTCAACTGACGCCAATGGCATATGTGTTCCTGTGATATACATAAGTATTTTTGAGATTTAAGTGGCAAGCATTTTCATAGATTACTCTGTATTTTCTTGTACAACTGGAAACAAATATTAACTCAGTTCAGTTAATGAATAAAAATGTTCTGTGAACCTAAGAGCAGTAAGTAGACTAAACATCTAGTCCTGTAATCACAGGCAGTCCTGTAGTGCATGTAGTCTGGTCATGTAGTCACATTTATTTGACATTCTAGTTGGTAAGCCTAATGCATTCCTACTAAACTTAAAATTTAGAGATTGGAAAAAAAAATCAAAATATTTTTTGTTTTCTTTAGGGCTGAAGAGTTAATTTCTGATGAAAAAAACAGTCTAAATAGAGTGCAATCTAAATAGAGTGCAGTCTCTCTTCATCCTCTGTTTAACTGAAAGCAAAAGTAAATAGAGCCTTTTCTGTACAATGGAAATGGGAAATTGCTTGCATCCTAGAGACTATAAAAACCAGTATTCAGGTACTGCAAAACCTAAAAACCATGTATGTGCTTGACAAAGCATCTGGTATTTTGACATGTTTCTAGAAGGTATAACCTCAAGTGATAAATACAGCTTAAAGATAAATTGATACATTTTAAATAGCCCCTTTTAATTATGACAAATTTGTTGAGCTGTGTGGTATTTACTTGATCTATTAGAATACTAAATAATATTCTATATATTATATTATTATATATTATATAATATTAAACACTTCCCAAACTTCAAAAATTCCTGTTAAAGTATTCAATGGATTTTTTTTAGTTTTATGATGGTTCTTCCATTTTAAGTTTGTTATTTTAGTAATAATATAAATCAAAACTCTTTCTAGTGTGTATTTGTTGTCATGCTGGTCAAAATTCTGTCTAGACTTTTCAGTACCTTTCTTCAAATTCTCCTTGGAATTTGTAATGTATCTTGAATTTCTTTTCCTTAAGAAAAGTTCAGAAGTATTGGTTTTTTTTTTTAGCCCAGAATACTGCTTTCATGAATATATTTCTCTGTAGAGACCAGTACAGGAACATTGTTTTTAAAGGCTGAAACGAAAAGACAATGAGAATTATATTTGAGAATTATAGCTGTACATTTTTTTGCATGCTGTTTACTCAGACCTGAAATATAATACTAATTTAAATATAAATACTAATTTAACCAATTAGTTTTAGCCAGCAGCTAAACAAGGTAACTAACTATCATTCCTATTGTCAGGGGGACTCCAGACTCCAAATGCTATAAATGATTCCTATTTAATCCAGGATTGGTTCTGTGCACTTCATCTTTAGGAAGTTTCCTCCTGTATTCAGGAATTATACATTATTCACATTAGTAACATGCCCATCACATATTAGGTGCCTGCCTTGCTTTTTCTTTGTCTCTAGAAGCTGGGATGGCCTTTGACAGTGTTTAGCTGTGTTTTGTAAAAGCTCATCCTATCACCTGTTCATCTGTGACATTTAAATTTTTTTCTGCTTTGGTGTATATAAAATGAAAGTATTTTGGCATGTATGTTCAGGAAGTTGTTAATACACTGGTGTCTTCATTCATCTGCCCAGCAAGCCTTTTAGCACCATTCTCCCTAGTAAATAACTTCAAACCTTTTTGGTATATTTGGCACCACCAATTGGATGGATGGGTGGATGTCTCAAATATAAATAACTTAAGTTTTACAAAAATGTCTGTGTGGGTAGATTTAGCCTATCATTGTTCCCACTGTGGAGTATGAACTTACAATTAAACATGGTATTTCAAAACAGGGACCTCAGCTAGGTAGGAGAAAATAGAGGATCTATTGTTTCTACAAATCTTGTGCTTTGCCATCCTGTTCAGTTTGATTTCAGTAACATTTCTTGTGTTTCAAAAAAATTATGTATTTCATTTTGGACCATCTGGAGTTCATCTGTATTGAGTCAGTGTCAGATGTTTTGTTAAAGTCAATTGAAAGTATCATTCCAATATGTGAAAAAATTCTGTTGGACAGGTAAATACATCAGGTTAAGGGAAGGGGAAGATAGCATTTTAATAGTACCAAAAGGCAGAGTTGTTCTGTGCTTAGTAGTATCGAGAGTCAGGCTCTGCAGAAATCTGTCTTTGAATATTGTGGTGGTAATTTGGTAGGCATTCAGCTGAATATGGAAGATAGAGTTTTTATTATCTAATATCCTTTTTCTATGATTTTTCCTAAATAAATTTATAATACATATCAGTGGAAGTTTAATGATCAGAAGTATGCATGAAAGGGTTTTCGACATGTTTAAATGAAATCTTCTTGAGAAGGATTTATAAGCTTTTATCCTGCCTATTCTATGTTATATTTGAGGAGAGTTTTGTATAACGTTACTGCTTTGATAGCTTGTGATCTAATTTTAATATGCAAGCATTTGATTTGGTCATGGAAGATCAAAGTGTCCGTGTTGTAACAGGCGGTATTTAAGGAGTTAATTTCAAGGTGAGCCCTGTACCATTGTGACACCTCAGGACGGGGGTTCCCATGTGCCCAGCAAGGGGAAATGAGGCTTTCCATTGATCCCTTCTCAATAACACTGCAGGTTACTCGTAGGCAGGAGTTTTTCTGTGTCGCGAGCAGTGTTTCGGAGGCAGATAAGCCCCCCTAGCGTTGGGATGCTGCAGGCTGTGGTCGGTGTCGCTGCGCAGCCCCCCCGTGGCGGCGGGCCGATAGTTGGCGCCGATGATGCGGCTCTAACCCGGCTCATTAACGCCCTCGCAGGCTCCGCCGCGGCAGCGGCAGCGCAGGCGGCAGCCGGGGAGCCCGCGATGGGCAACGCGCACAGAAAGTCCCACGGCAAAGGCAAGGCGCAGGACAGAGACGCGCACAAACAGAAAGGCTCTGCTGAGAGCGGGTCAAAGAAAGGCGCGTCAGAGAAGAAGTCAGAAAAGCATTTGTCAGACCATGAAGGCGAAGTTAATGGCTATTTACGCAGTGATGAGAAGAGTGAAAGCTCCGAAGCTGAGGAGATCTCCAAATCGCATGGAGAAGGGTCTCAGTCGGCTGGTGGTGGCAGTTCCACTTCACTTCCTCCTACTGCAGCAAAACTAAAAAGTGAAGGAAACGAGTTATTTAAGAGTGGACAGTTTGGAGAAGCTGTGCTCAAATACTCGGAAGCAATTGAATATGTCACTGGTCTAGGTGAGTGTAATACCTTATACTTTAAATCTAGAACTGTTTAGATGATTTGAAGGAACTACAAGTGAGCGAATTTAGCCTGCCCCTGGATTTTTGACAGGAGTTGCCATGCAGTAAATCTTCCATCATTTCAGTAGACAGCAATTCACCTGACAGAAGATATAGGACGATGAGTGAAAGAATGTTTTAATTTTCGTGGGATAGAGCTGTTGGCATTTATTTATGTTTGAATACTTACATATTCTAGGCAACATGATAAAAGAAAGCTCTTTACTGTTTTGCGGTGTCAGCAAACTGCATCACTGCAGTGCAGCTTGGAGTATGCAAATTTTTAATTCTTTAATACTATTTGATTTTAATTGTAATTTCTTTTAGGAGAACAAAGTCCAGACGATATAAGTATCTTGTACTCAAACAGAGCAGCGTGTTACCTCAAAGAAGGGAACTGTAGTGACTGCATTCAGGACTGTAACAGGTAAATTGAAACCTCCCATGTAGGACAGCAACATTCCTGGTGATGATTAAACATTTTAACTGATATATTGCTAGTGCTGTTTGACTCAGAACAGTATCAATAAGGTCTGATTCTCTGTCTGAATGACAAATACCTTTGTTATGTAAACAATCACATGGAAACTAGGAAAGGAATGACTTCTAACTTACTGTCTTACTGTGTAAGGGCAGTTTTTAAGATTACTGTGTTCACAGAAATGTGTAGTGGGATTAAAATGTTTAATGTAAAAGCAGGTTTACAGTGGAGTTGTGCAATAACTTGTATGTTAAAGCTTTGTTCAGCCAAATGCTTATCACAGTATTGGAAATTGCTTTTGAGCACAAATATGGTGTATGTGTGTGTGTGTTCTCTGTGGGTTTGTTGTTTTGATTTGGGTTTTTTTAATATATCCTTGACATAGTTATAAACAGTAATTACAGCTGTTCAGAAATTGAGCTTAAATCCATTCTGGTTATTGTGGCTTTTAAGGGTACAGGAGTTAGAGAAGATCAGACACCTTCAATAACTTCTAAACACTGTGTCCCACTAAATTATTACTGCATTTTTGATGTTTTGGGGTTTTCAAATAGTTTCATAGATTAAGTTTATAATGCTGAGGCTTAAGGTGCAAAAATGTATGGTAAAAGAATTAGAAATCATATTAATTAATCAGTGGAGTTTTTTGTACAGCAGAATTCTACTGTTAAAAAAAGCCCTCCAAAACGAAAAATAAAATATGCATGTAAAAAAACCAAAACATTTAACTTACTGTATATATTCTACCTGATGAATAAGTTCTCTGAAATAAATGACTCATTAGCAGTATTTTGTTAAAATAGATGCAGGATCACAGACAGCTGGCCAAGATGGTGTGTTTAAGAGCAATCACATTTTTCTGTTCAGGAAGTTTGAAGTATGTAAGCCTTTAGCTGGCATCAGTAATACAGAGGTTTTAGGTTTTGTATTCTTACTAATTAGAAGCTCTTTTTTCTTACTACCTAATGATAGTGTCCTTAATGTCATGCATATTTCCTGGATGCACAAGGACTCATGATGCTTAGGGGTAGAAATAATACAGAGGTAGAAATAATTTAGAGACTGGAAAGCAGAACTGCAAACCTGCAAACACATGTAAATTAGGCAATGTCAAAATAAATCTTCAGTAGGCAACACAATACAATAGATGATTTATAAATAGGTTACTTGATTTTGAAGTAAAAAAATTATGTAGGGTTATTTTAGGAGAAACCTCCCCATGAGGAGTGCTTGGCATTGTAACAGGTTGCCCAGAGATGCTGGGCAGAGATTCCCTTGGAGGGCTTTCAGGCCCAGCTGTATCAAGCTCTGAGCAGCCTGGTCTGGTCTTGGAGCTGACCATGTCTGTAGCAGAAAGCTGGGATATCTCAGTCTGGATTGCTTTATGACTTCATGAAATCAAATTGTCTAGACTCATCTGAAGTTCACTATTTCAAAAGTTTATCTCTCTTTAGCAAGAATCATTGAAAAGAGTCTGGTCTTTGAGAAATAGAGCCTTTGTGTACTGCTTCATATTGCTGGAAAAGTGCATGGTATTGGGAAGTTCTAATTGCACAATATTGAGCTTGGTGTTGACCAGGCAGACAATCAAAAATGTAAACTGACAAAAGACAGGCAAAAACCTCAAGTCCAGAGAAAGAGAGGTGTATATTCCTGTCCTAGTCAATGGTTTTTTTAAGTGCATACTTTCATTTAAAGAAGAAGAACTGAAAGTCATGTAAGCAAAAGCACCATATATATGAAATCCTTGTAGATCTAGGCATGACTTAAGAAAAATAGCTTTTGCTCTTAAGCAGGTGCCATTACATTAATCATATCTTGGTGATGAGAGCAGTTTTCCAGATGGAAGATAGAGCTTTGAGTAGAGAAAGCTGTGGTAAAAGTACTAACAATTTCAAAACTGGGTTTAATTGAGGGTGTTGATATGAACCACTCAGACCCATTTTCATTAGTTATGTTACTCTAAGTGCCATTGAAATCACAGATTTACATGTAGTTGTGTGTATCATAAAATAGTTCTATTCTTATTTCAGTTACTCTTTTTCAATCTTTCATTTTTCTTTTTGTTTACCCAGAGCTCTGGAGCTTCAGCCATTTTCCCTTAAGCCTCTTCTACGGCGAGCAATGGCAAATGAGTCAATGGAGCGGTATCGACAGGCATACATTGATTATAAAACAGTCCTGCAGATAGACAGCAGCATCCAAGCAGCAAATGATAGTGCTAACAGGTAACTCCACATGGAAATTCTCTGATAACAGTCAAAATAGACAAATAGAATACAAATTCGTCTTACATGCTTCCTCTACTCTATATGCTCAGAGTTGTTGCACAACTAGTTCATTATAGAGGATTGGCAGTTCTTTTAGTTGTTTTTCCATAATTCCAGTTTTCCTCTCCTAGCAGTAGGTCCCTTTCCTGTTTTTCAAAAATGTAATACTTTAAATATTTTAAGGTTCTTTGTTTTTAGTAGTGCTTCCACTTGTTCTCTTTCCTAACTTCTATTTTATACTATATAAAGTAATACATAGAGTCCATGCCATTTCTCTGACATCCTGTTTCCTTTACATATTTACGTATAGCAGTTGGAGATTTATGTTAAGTGTGAATCCTATATGCTGCAGTTGTGGAAATACTGAAGTAGCTTGATAGAGTGGTTGGCTACAAAGCTTAGAGGTGTAAAAGATATAATTGAATATTATTTTCAAGTATTAATACTTTCAACCTTAATTCTTGCTGCTAAGAGAGAGGTCTGAATTTCTCTAATTGCACTTTAATACTATAAAGTTGAAAACAGAGCATCCATTAATCACTGAGCAGGAACCCACATGCATGTGACTTTTACAATGGAATCTAGTATGGCAAGGCCATAAAGCACTTGCACTATTTATTAAAAAGTACATAATATCTTTCTTTAAATTCTGTTTATTTGACCAGAGGAAATTGTGACACTTTATAATCTCTTAGAAGTCCTATTTTTTTGATAACACAAAAATTGTTAGTGATCTTCTGTGGGGGATAATAGTGCACTTGGATTGGTGGAATAACTGCTTATCCTGGTACTTATGTAATTATTGCACTTTTTAAAAACCTTGTTGGCTTATTTTATCTGCAGATGGTCTTTTCATATTTCTCCTTGACTTGGAACTTGCTTAGTAATAAGCTTATTTCCCTTTTCCCCTTAACACTCTTCCTTTTCTCCTCTCTAGGCCTTCCTTATGTTTTTAGCTTCACTGCTCATTACTCTTTTCCTCCCTGGCAACCCATCACCTTATTTCAGCTGCTTCTTCCTTCTTCTCTTCTGCTGGTAATTCATTTTTGTTTGCGAATTATTAGTTTCTAAACTGTAGACCTCCTGCGTTACTGAACTTTAACTATATTTTTAAAAAAATATCATTTGAAACTTCAACTGAAACTGTACTAAAGCTTTCGTTTTCATTTCCAAAGTAAGAGACCTTTCTAAAAACGAATTTTAGAAAAACATTACTCTACTGCCTTTTAACTTAAAGACACTACCCCAAATGTAATATTTTTGGTTTTTTTTTTTTTTAATATTAGGAAGATCAGATCTTAACAACCTTCTTTTATTGGAGAATTTCTTGTTTTTTAATTTTCTGTGGGAAATTGGAGAGTGATTCTGTAGGATCTGACAGGAAAAATTCATCATCGTATTTGTGTCTGAGGGTGGGTTTGATAAACCACATTGAAACTTAACTCTCTGTGCTTACATAGCTAAGCAGACTTTCCAAAAACCTTAGAATCAATTGCATATTTTTAATACTCACATAAAAGACAAGAATTTTTAATATCAAGCCTTTACCTGATCATTTTGCAATCAAAAGGAAATAATTAAGAGTTAATGTACATAATGGAAACAACTATAAACAATTATTTGACTGTTTATTATGTTGATTAGATGATGTTAAATTGTGTCTTTTATTGGTTCCAGAGGTGATTTTTTTTTAGATAAACTGGAAGGACTAGCTCTTGTAATGGTGTGTGCCAAATAACTGGAAATTGCATTTCAAGCAGGCTTTTAATTAGTGGCATCTTCCTAGCTTTGTGAACATCAATGGATTTCCTACTTTGTGTATTTTAATTTCCTCTTGAGTGTTTCATTATTTGCTCTTCTCTGTTAGAAATACAGAAGCTCTAATATGTGGGAATACCTTTATGCATTTCCTCCTACGGAATTGAAGTTTCATTCCAGTTGTCCCAATTCCTTTAGTATCAGTGAGCAAATTGCATGAAATAGCTCGGAAGCTGTTTTACAAAGTCCCATATGAGTACTGTACTGCAGAAAGAAATTTGTGATCAGCTCCAGAACTGCAGGATTGTTGGGTCAAGTTGGGGTTTTTGTGGTGAATGTGGGGAATGAGTGTATTTGTCCCAGCTTTTTCATGAGGCACCTGTGCTTTTTCAACTAAGCATGGCACACAGGTATGCATTTTTGCAAAAGATTCTGCTTTCATTATAATATTACAAGAAGTCAGTTGATCATCAGATACTGCAGGATTCTTCCTGTGGATTTTGAAGAATTAGAGATTGTCTCCTCCAACTTTTTAAGCCCATTATGATAAATGAAAAAACAAATTAAATAGGAAGTTAATATGACTCTGGTTTCCTGTAGAATTACTCCATTACTTTCTGTGGGAAATATCTAAATTAATTGACGTGTTAATATGAAGTGTACTGTTTTGTTGCCTAAAAAAAAACTTGAGTAAATCTTGGGGTTGTTCAATTTATGATGGTGTGCCACATTTTATTCTTAGCAATTGAGTTCAGGCTATCATTAAAATCCAGAAGTTTTAGTAAAATTAGAGCAAAGCAGTACTTGGACAAAGCCACATTGTTGGTACGTCCTCTGAGATACTTAGGAATGGTACAGGCCCCTGCAAGGGCATGTGCAGTTAACACACATTAAAATAGTCTTTTTGATCACTTAGAAAACAAATAAAGCAGCTACATTATACTATGGAATATGATATGTGAATGAAGACATTTACTTTCAAGTCAAAAACACATGTTTTTTATGCAGCATAGTGTAAGACATAAACTCGCTCATTATATAGCTCTACAAACAGACTTTAGTCTCTATAATTCTTTAAAATATTTTGGTAATTTCTGTTTTACATAAAGGAGATTAGAACTGGTGCTGCTTCTTGTATTAGTTTTTTTGTCAGACCACAATGGGAAAAGAATATGGTCTTTGAGTGCTTTGATTCCATTGCCAGAATATTACACTGAAACTTTTTTTTTTTAATAGCTGTTATTCAAATACTTTAAAAGAACAAAAGCAAATAAGAAAACTCCATTGGGTAATTTATGTTCATTCTATGTTGTTCTTCATGTCACTTTCAAGGTTCTTAATTTTTTTTTTTGGATGTGTGTTCGTGTAGTATGTTTTTCACACCTGTGTTAGATGGAGGTGCACCTGATATAAAAATTTTAGTTTTATTTCCTGTAGTATCCATGTGACTTGCTTTGCTACTCAATTCAGAATTTTCCTGTGTTAAATTACGAATTAGACTTTTTACCAGTTGAACTTGATTCTTAAGACCATTTTGAGATTAGGAGATGTTCATCACACTGCTATTCTCATAATTGACTCTTCTTTTTAACACTACAAAATTTCTAATGGAACCATGAAATCTTAAATGGCTTCACTTACTTTTTCTCCAAAAGAGAAAAAGGCAATGGGAAAATCCCAGTTAAATAGTTTTTGGATTGAACCACACATATGTGGAAATAGCTGACATATAGATATGTGTTGGTTTAAGAAAGACTGAACAGTTTTTATATGCAATTAAAATACTTTTAAATGGGGGTTGATTAATACATTTCTGACTATATAACTATAAAATGCAACTTAATGCAGACTGATTTGTGACCTGCGTTGCTTTTTTCAGACAGTTGTTGTGGAAGAGGTTTCATTTGACAGTTTAAGTATCACATTTTGCCTGAGAATACTGTAATCTAGACTTACCACAAATAACACCTATGAACAGCTGAGAAGAGTAACCAAAAGAAATACATGGATTTTTTTTTTTCCATATTTCTTTACTGGATGTGGTAGGCAGCATTTAGAGCTTGCAGAATCAGTCATTGGCTTAAATATTTACAGGTCATGCTGAAGTCAGCTTGTCTTCTAAATGCCAGCATAATACTCTACAGTGGAAAATGTCTAAATCTTGAATGAATGTGATACTGTTGACTGCTGTGATAATATTTTTCAAATTAGCCTTTACAATAATTGTTCAGGATTTTTTTTTAATTCAAACATTGCAGTATGGAACTGATTGTAAGTTACTAAAATGTGAGTTAAATATATGAAAAGTCATGTTGGTGGGGCTGTTCTTTTTCAGAATTACAAAGACTTTAATAGATCAGGATGGTCCCGGTTGGAGGGAGAAGCTGCCACCAATTCCAGTTGTTCCAGTTGCTGCTCAGCTACACAGGTGGGATGGAGGAGCCCTCACTTCAGAGAATATGCCAAGTACTATGGACATCAGCAGAGAAGAACTGCAGATGAATCGTATGTATAGCTAATGCAAATACACATTCAGAAAATAAACCTAATTAAAAAATGGAATACATTGTAACAATGTCAAAGAAACTGCTTTAGAAAATACTCGGCAAAAGACCTTTGTGAAAAGCCAAAGTAAAATTACTGTCATTTATGTGATGAAGTTTAATGTGGTTTGTGGAGCAGTTATGGTAATTTTTTTAAATCAAGTGATGTAGTTTGCAGCATGTAATTTCTGAAGTTATATAAAATCAGCAGAAATACTCATCAGCAAAATATCAGGATCAGCAAAGCCTAACTGCTGGCCCTGCACAGGACACCCCAAAAGTCACACCATGTGGCTGAGAGGATTGTCCAAACCCTTCCTGAGCTCTGTCAGCCTTGGTGCAGTGACCACTTCACTGGGGAGCTGTTCCAGTTCCCAACCACCCTATGCCTGGAAAACCTTTATGTGATATCCAGCCTATACCTCCCCTAGCCCTGCTTCCTTGAGTCCTGTCACTGGTCACGAGAGTGAAGAGTTCAGTGCTTGCCCCTCTGCTTCCCCTTGTGGAGATGCTGAAGACCTCAGCAAGGTCTCCTTTCCGTTTCCTCCAGGCTGAACACACCAAGTGACCTCAGCCGCTCCTCCAGACCCTTCACCATGCTCCTGGCCCTCCTTTGGATGCTGTCTGATATTTTAGTATCTTTCTTACATTGTGGTGCCCAAAACTGGCCCAGCACTCGGTCTGGGCTCACCCCAGTGCAGAACAGAGCAGGACAGTCCCCTCCCTTGCCTGGCTGGCGATGCTGTGCCTGATGTCCCCCAGGACACCAGCATCAGTGGTTTCCCTGACATCATTAATACAGTTGTAACACAGTTTTCCCCCAGAAAAACCACCACTCAAACAAATACCCAACTTTGGCAGAAGACATTCAGGAGACACCTTTCAGAGATGTTCTGGACTTGTCCATACATAATCACTGAGTGCTGAACTCTGGGAAACTAACTTCCTTCCTGATTTTTTTTTCTCTTCATTGCAGGTTCCATTTTTCTCCTTCAGTAAATAAGATGAAGGAAGCTCTCTGATTCAGTCATTACTGACATGAAACACTCCCTTTTGCATAGGATTAAAACCCTATGATTCCTTATTCAAGTATTAATTGGTTTCCCTTTGAGTTTATTTCAATATAAATTAGTATTGAAGATAATCTCCCCTTGATTAACAACAAGGGTGACTGCAGTTTGTAACTGGGCTGTTGATCAAATATGTACCAGTGGTGGGGGTTATCTCTCTCTAATGCATTACTGCAATACTCAGTGTCCTCCAAGTGCTTGGCAGCATTTTGATGCAAAACATGTCTCAGTCTATTTCAAATAGATCAGGCTTCGGTTAGGCTTTGTTTTTAGAAATATTAAACAATGATTGTGTAACTGTTTTCTTCACTGAAGGCTGACTGTTAATATTCTGGTTTCCTTCTCAGGCCTCTGCTGCATCAGTGAGACCTGACAGTGATAGCTGGTACTGAAAGGCTGCCAGCAATAATGTTCAGTCAGTAGTTAAAACTTACTGTTGGCTGACACTTTTTTTGCAAAAATTGTATGTTTTTCTTTGTGTCTTACAACTTGAGTTATAATTTAGTTGTGTATTTCATGTAGTTTATTTTTCCTCAAGTCTACATGTAGTTTTCTGGCATAGGAATCGCCCATGTTTTTATAAAATAACTCAGTGAGTTCAATTATTGGTTAAAATTGTTGGTTATGTACAATGTAGAAAATCTGAAGCTTGGCAGAGGGCTCATATTCTTTAGCACAGTGTGAAAAGTAGATTATTTCATTGTGATTTATTTAGAACTATGTTGCTAATTACTGTTTGCTCACAACAGAGTCATGAAGGTGCAGTCGGGATCAGTTTTTCATTACAAACACAGCTAAAAACTGTAGCCTAACCCAAAAGCATCTGCAGCAAATGATGTGGAATTAAGAAGGAAAGGCAATTATGGAATAACACAGTATTAATTAAAAAAAAATGTAGTTAGATGTTTCCAGGTTCCTCCCTGCATCTTTTAGAAACAGTTCTTAACAGAATATTACTGATGTATCCCTAACTCCAGCTGATGTGATGATTTGTTTGTCATTGTCAGTTTAGCATAGTAATTGTGGTAGTTGATTGCAAAGAGAATATTAGATCAAACGTTGGCCACCTTGGTGTGATGGTGCAGATCTGGAAGGCCTTTAATCCTGCTGATTAAATCTCCACCATTGTTAAGTAAAAGCAGGGTCTCAGTGGACACAGGTAGGCCCTCTCTACCACACAGAAACTGGGAAAGCTTAGAGCTCTCCATTGCTTTGCCATTATTTTCAGCAGAGCAGGTGGATGGGGAAGTATTTGTTGAGCCAGTGTAGGTCTGGTCATTCCTTTGCTGGAGCAGCAGAGGAGGCTGGGGACAGGAGTGGCCGAGTGCAGGTGACAGAGGGACTCCACTGCCAGGCGTTAATCCTTAGTCTGCTCTGATCATTCAGCCACCCTTAATGAACTGACCTTATGTAACACTGTGATCCTTTCATGCTGTAGGTGAGGAAGCTATGGAGAAGTTCAAGAGGTTGAAAAATGAAGGGAATGATTTTGTAAAAATGGGGGACTATGAAGAAGCTGCAAATAAATACAGTGAGTGCATGAAGTTAAATACTGAGGAATGTACTGTCTACACTAACAGGTAAAGATCCAAAAGCTAATGCTGCTTTGTGGGATAACAGTAGTTATATTTTCTCATTTCAAATAAAGATTCTGCATCCCTTCACTCATTGTTGTGAAAAAGGGATTTTTTTTCCTACTTGGTGAGTGTTTATAAGAACAAAATAGATTTCTTGTAAAAATCTTTTCAAGGGGAACAAGTATTAATGTCACTGATATATGTCTTAAAATATCCTATATAAATAGTGTAAGCAATAGTAGAAGTTATAGTTAGCATAGCATTTTCCAGCATTTTGAGATATTTTTTGAGAATATTGGTATGAATTGAATTAAAACTTAACATGCAGTAACAATATCTCAGATATGAGGAGTAATAATTCAGAGAAAATGTACATTCTGAGAAAATAAAAGTAAGAACACAGTCATGCATCAGCATTATTTTAAAGGCTGACCTAATTCAGCAGTATAATTCTTTATGCTGTAATCTTATCAGCTTCTACAAACTAAGAAGGATTTGATTAGACCAGTACTTGAGTAGGAGAGTTCCAAGTAATAATTAGGTACAGAGAGCAGTGTTGTTTATTTAATACAGAGCACTTTTTTACCCAGAATGGCTGCGTAAAATCCGTATTACATTTACCACTATGCTATCATATTGTACTAACATAGGCTCTGCTTTTAAAATACTTGCATACTTGCTCAACTTCAAGCATTAGTCCCATTTGAATTTTGACTTTTATCACAAGAATTGCCTTCTCTAAATCCATCCAGTGATGTTCTTGATAGCTGATGGTTTTACGTACTTTTAAAAATATCACATCGAGACTGAATTGTTTGAAGTATTGTAATTAACATTTGTGAGTCAGAAGATCTTGGCACTAGAGCACTGTAGAATTTACTTATATTGCAGTATATTCTGTTTTTCTGTGTTAGAGCTCTCTGTTACTTGAAACTGTATAAATATGAAGAGGCTAAGCGGGATTGTGATCATGTTCTTCAGATAGAAGATTCTAATATTAAAGCTTTTTATAGAAGAGCACTAGCGTACAAAGGATTACAGGTGAGGAAAAGGAACATGGCAGGTATTCTTAAGCACATCTAAACTTGCTTATCCTCTTCAAAGGCAAGGAAGTAGTTGCTGTCAATGGGTGAATACAAGCTCAGTGTGATGATTTATTACTTTGTAGACCATTAGGCACGTACATAAAACATTATATAAATATTTTTGTTACATAAAAACCTGCATGTTGATGTAATAATTTGAGAAAATACAAGAATATTGCAATAAGTAAGGTTTGACTGGGGATTGGTTAAACAATTTTCACATCTGTTCTAATGTTCTAGTATTCTCCTTCTGGATATCCCAGTCTGTTTTATCTGTCAAGGAGTTTACTATAACTTTGCTGATGACAAATGGATTCTCTCCAAGTCTCTCTTCATCTGTCCGAACTAAAATCTCAAGCTGTCTTGGCATCTGCTCATGTTTAAGTGTCATATTAAACCAGGATTTTAATTATTGTTGTTTTCTCTCTTTTTCTTCCCCAAATGCAATACAACTCTTTGTCAGTACTGTACTTTGTCACTCTGCAGCAGTGTCAGTACTCAGCCTTTTGCTTTCCATCTGCATGGTGGTGGTGTCTCTATAGTGTTCATCTTACATACAGTTTTTAGAGTATCCTTTTACCTTATCATCATAAATGCAGACACATTGTTCATATCCATCCTAAATGGGACTTCAGATCTCACATTTCATCACTTAAACCACGTCGTTCTGTTTGTCCCTTCCTCTGGTGGTTCCCCGTCTTCAGTGATGTTGAATTAACCTTTACACTCCATAGTTCTCCCACAGCAATCCTTGCTCTACCCATCAGCTCCTACTTGGTATTGAATTATCAGCTTCTTGATTTTGTAGGCTCATGATGGCAGCTCTCATCACCTGCTTTGTATTAAATTTACAAGTGTCTTTAAACAAGCATCTGAAGTGCAGTCTGCCCTGTTGCAGGAGTGGACTGGAGGTCCACCAAGTTTCGTCATTGTCCTTCAAATGAATGGACACTTACACAGACCTTCATTATGTTTTATGCCTTAGCAAAAAATTACTGGATGGTGTCTTAGCTTACAAATCACCTGAGAACCTGTTTGTGCTTAAGCAGCATACCAGCTTATGCTTATCCCATGTTATAATTCCAAATGCAAGTCCTAGAAACATGATACATTTTTTTCCTCTGTTGCAGTAGCTATGAAATTTTAAAAGTGTGAGAAGTCCTAATTTTGTGTAATGTTTTTTCTGTAACTGTGCTAAGCTACCTGGTGTTAATCATCTCTAACCTTATGTTGTTAAACGTGATAAAACGTCAGTATAAATATGAGCTACATGGTGATTCTACCAGACAGAAAAAAAGGGCATTACACACCCGTGAAGAAGGTCAAGAATTGGAGATACAACTTCTGCTGTTTTGCATATCCTAAAAAAAAGGGCTGTTTTTGTGTTACTGAAGACAACCTGAAACATAGTGTTGATGAACTCCTTCAGAACAGTCTCAGCTGGGGACTCCCAAAATGCTTTGTTGTGGTTGGATGTAATGCCTTCATT
Source organism: Buphagus erythrorhynchus (assembly GCA_013400855.1). NCBI lineage: Eukaryota > Metazoa > Chordata > Aves > Passeriformes > Sturnidae > Buphagus > Buphagus erythrorhynchus. The sequence continues at coordinate 11,471 of VZTT01043571.1, read as the reverse complement.
ATTGCTAATTTCAGGGATGAAAGTGATAGGTAAAATCAGAGAAAATGACAAAAATTATGTGAAGTTGACAAATGACTGTAGCAAAGAATTGTATGAGCTAAAGGCATGTAGTTTGGCAAAGACCTAGCTAAGGTGAGAAGTGTTATTTGTATGTAATTAGACACACATCTAACTACAAAAGCTGCAGTGGAATTTAATGTCATACATGAGGGGTTTTTTAATAGATTTACCAGGATGTAGTTAAGGGAAGATCAGGAAAAAATGTTAGTGAGATGTGTTTGGCCTGTGACACAGGACATAGACCTCAAGCAGCATCTCCTGCAGCTGGTAGTCCACTCTCTTGCTTTGGGTAGTCATCTTGTATGATTTTTGTTGGGCAGTCAGGCAGGCTGCAGTTTTAAATTCAGTAGAGTTGATTGCTGACCCTTGTTACTGTGTCCAGATGTCTGTTCCAGATAGAGTTGTGAATCCTCACATCTGTAATTCAAAAGACTTAGCTTAATTTGTAGTGGATTTCTGATGAAAGCAACCTGGCCCATTTGTGCATTCCTTTGTTGGGGAACATAATTCTCATTCTCTCACTCTTCCTTCATGGCCTAGCTGGCTTCAGTTCATTACTGATATCCTGCAGCCTTGAATACTGGCGACCAGTATGGAACAAAATGTGGGAAGGAGTTTGAGTGACTTGGACACTGGCTCCTCTGTTGCAGTTGAGGTGCTGAGGAAGTACCTCAGGTAGTACATGAAGATTTTTTTTTTCCATGATAATACAAATGATTTAATAGTAACCTTAGGAAGTTCCTTGGGAACTACACCACTCACACAAGAAATTATGTTGGTCTTTTACTGTCTGCATGGTCTTTTACTGTTTACTGCTGCATTTCATCTTTATTTTTGATACTCTGGCCCTTGAGATGTCTTGATTTTTCTATATGATAATTCCAGTCTTCCTCAATTGATGCTATTGTCTCTCCAGAAAATTTAGTCTAAATAATAGTAATTATACAGAAAAAATGTGAAATAAAAGCATTAAACAAATTACAAGACTGATTATTGAGGAACTGTGTCCTAATGCCACTCTGTCACTGTGTTTGTCCTAATCTTGTTTAGTCCATAGGTCGTAACATAATCCCAGTCTTCTCAAGTATTGGCAAAATTTCACTGTAAGAGATGATCTATTGGATTGAAGCCCAGGAAGATTAGATACATCTTTAATCAAAGCTCAGTTTAACTCTCTTACTGGCAAAGCAAGTATGCAAACTTGCTGGACTCATACTATATTAATTGTGAAGCAGTGTTACACTGTAAGCAATTAGCTTAAAAGCAGCAAACTTTAGTAATTTGCTCTCTGATAAAGGGAATAGGTTTCTGAGAATAAATTATTACATATTCCATATTTAATTGGAAGTATTTAGTCTCAGAGTATTAACTCATTCTCATTTCTTTTTTCCCCTCTAATGAAATTACACTATTAGTATTTAGATTATTTTTGTCTACTTTGTGTCCAGATCCTGGTATTTTTACCTTTCTTACTTGTAAAGGACAGTATGGTACTTCAGATTTATTTTCCTAGTGATGTGCTTATGAGAAAAATATTTTCTTCTACTTACAGAATTATCAAGCCAGTGTTGATGATTTCAACAAGGTACTTCTAATAGATCCAAATGTTCTTGAAGCACAAAAGGAATTAGAGGAGGTAACCCAACTGCTTCATCTTGACAGCAGTGCTGGAGCTGGCAGTCAGCAAACGCAAGGGAAGAAAATAACCGTACAAGAGGTGGTATACCTGTTCATTTTTTAAAAGCAAACACAACAGAAGCCACACATACAAAGACATAATACTAAAGCTTTGTTTGCCTATCTTGAATCTAAATCGTTGGGGGGATGGTGTTACATTTTTCACATCATGTTCAGGGCATATTGGAGGATTTTTACATACGATAAAGCTTGGACTGCTCACAAGCATATTCAGAACTTCAGCAGGAAGGGAAGTAGTCCATTTAGATGGCACTAAACTTGAGGATATGCTCCTTGGAAACAAAAGCTGCCTAAACTTTGAAATAAGTGTTTTACAGAGTGCACCTGTGAAATAGCAGTTTTGTTTTTGAAGTGTGTGCTCCTTGTGCAGCCTCTGGGACTATGCTGGCAGAGAGAGGTCTGTGGTCAGCAGATGTGCTGGCTGCTCCTGTGGTGGTCATAAAATTACAAGTCTGAAAAGTTAAATCCTACCCCAAATAGCAAGAGTAAAACATCTGTAGGATCTTACAAAAGAAACGAGGGGTATAATGTTATGTACAGGATCAAAACGTTAACTTGCACAGTTCTGGGTGGAATTAGGTGATGAAAGGATTTTCTCAGTCATCTGATATTTTTGGATTGTAGCTTTGCTGGTCGTTTAAGAATTCTTTTTCCCCTTTTCATGTTACCAGTCTGTATAGGGATACTGTAATTTGATAATGTAATTTCAGAATGTGATATAATGGAAGCTGCTGTTATTAATATAGGAAAAAAAAATACGTTCTTGAAGTACTTCAGGTTGTAACGAGCTCATGGGATTTTATGTAACCGGCATAAGCTGGTATAGTGTTAGTTAAGCTCTGAGTTGTGACAAACAAAGGGACCTGGAAAGTGTTTAGAGGAGGTTTGGGAAGTGACCACATTGCTAACTATGTTGCTGGCACTGGTAATTTTTCTAGGGGTGAAGCAGGAAGCATTTATGTTTGCTGTCATAATTACAACTACCCCTGTGGAGAGGCTCCCCTCTTTTACCTGCTGTAGTACAAGGTAGTTCCATGAAAACAGACTGCAAAGAAAAATATTTTTTTTTAAAAATTTATCATTGTTATTCCATGCTAATCAAGCTCTAATTATATAAAAGACAGTCAAAGTTTCTCCCTTGATTCTAAGGATTGTTGAAAAACAGAACAAAATGTCTGTAAGCCAAATGCAGTATTTTACAAAAATTACAAATCCCCTATTCTATGCAATACAGTGTCTTCACACTTTTCAAAATACTTGGCATTGAGAGACCCTGTTCAGTAAGTTTTAGGTTTTCCTAATTTCACAACTCTTGATGGCTTGAAAGATACTTCAGCAAATGCAGTTGCCCCCATAGTTCCATAGTTAATTTTTAGTGACTGATTCATGAAACTTGTTAGAGGCTGCAGTCTCAGGAGAACTTAAGTGGATAGTGAGGCAGTTTATCCATGCTGAGCTTTCTCTTTCCAAAGCAAGACTCCAAACAACAATCTGATCCAGCTGCCATGTGCCTGTGCCCTGGAGGCACAGAAGAGAAATGAAACACGGGTGTCTGCTGCCTTGACTCCAGTTGTCCATGTCTTCTGGAACTTCACATTTAATGCATGTGTAGAGTCCTCCTTTTTCCCGGTGCTCTCCAGGAGTGATTCCACAGTGCAGTGCCAAGCAGTGAGAAGGAGGTGTAAAAAACACACTTCTGACTGTTAGCCTTTAAAGGGGAATTAGAGAGCTCCTGTTCTGGGGGCAGTAGGACATGTAAGAACATGGGTGCCTTTCTTTTATGAAGAGCAGACTGCCATCTTTAATCCAGTGATAGGATGGATAAATGCAGTTCATGAAGCTTCATCTCTGTGTCTGGGTTAAGTGATCTGTTGCCACTTTGTTTGTGAAGGTGACTGAGCCTGAAGGACAGGAAGAGAGGACATCAGAAGATGCTGAGACTCACCACATTGCTGCTGAGGAGGCTGTTCCAAAGCGAGTGCCACAGAGGTCCTCTGAGAAGCTCCGTGTTTCCGCACCATCCAACGCTTACGACTTCGGTCAGATCGTAAATGCAGTGAATGCCACTAAGGATAAAGCTGCTTGTGCAGATCTTTTAACAATTACTGATCCAAAAATATTGCCAGTGCTGCTAAGTAACAAACTTGAAGGAGAAATCCTTCTGATTTTTATTCAGTCATTGGAACATTACATAGCTGGAAAAGACCCTGGCCTTGCATATCAGCACCTTTTCTACTTAAGCAAAGCAGAAAGATTTAAGGTAAGAACCTAGACTGATTGAATGTGTACTTAAATGGCACAGAAATCTAAAGGAAATTTTCATATCTTAAAAGGAAAAAGCACACATTTGTATCTCTGTCAGATACTATGATTTTCAGTCAACCTGTGCTGTTTATAAAATTTGTTGGGTTTTTTTTTCAGGTGGTGGTGGCCCTTCTTAGCAAAAATGAAAAAGAAGAGGTGCAGCAACTGTTTGATTTACTTTCAGAAAGCCAGAGTGATCAGTACTCATTGGAAGATCTTGAGAGCCTTAAAAAGATTTATGAACTTTAGGAAGTTGAAGTTCATTGGCTGCATGCATGTAGTTCATGTTAGATGCTGAAGGAATGAACTCTGCAGACTTGCCTGGATTCAAGTGGGTCTTTACCTGGACTGCTGGAATTCTATTTTGTTTTGACAGCATATGCACATTTAAAACTTGCTACTCTTTTCTTCTTGTAGTTGTATACATCTCTAGAATTTAATACCTGTCTGTGTTCAGTAACAGAGTTCATTTCATTTGGCATACTGATTTTATTTAGACTCAGAAAAATATATTTTACATTATATATGCAATGTGAAATACCTTGATAGTACAATAGGTAAATACACTCAGTCATCACTTGTTAACATCATTTTGTGCATTCTGTGTTCAGGTGATAAAGAAGTGTCTTCAAGACAGATGGGTCAGTTAGCAGTAACTTTGCTAAAATGAGCTTACAAAAGGTATTAACATTTTTCAGAAAACTCCTGTGGGCCATCTGTTTGTTCACTATTCCTGGTCTGTACAAAACAGATTTCAATATTTTGGCTCAATACATCTTAATAAAAAAGGTGAATGAATTATATATTAGCTTGTAATGGAAACAGTTATTAAATGGATGGGTATGTTTTTAATAAGTGAGTAATTTTTAGTGCACAGAGAACTTTTTTCCTGTGTGTGCAGGAGGATGGCTGGTGTTCTGACTTTTTTTGGGCGGTGACAGAAGACAAAGTGGCTGCACTGTGCAGTAGAAATATTTAACTCTGAGTTTTGTATTCAGGTTGTTTAAACTACCAGCTATTTCTGTTTACAGATATATTTATAAAACTAAAAGTAAAACAATATTTTGGACCAGTATGAATTTATTTTTAATTTCAGGCATTACTTATGTTTTATATTTGGTTCTGACAAAGTTCCTTCAAAGGTGAAGCTTTTAAATTTTTCAGATACCCCGATGCCTTCTTTGCACAGGTGATATAAATGTATATCAGACTCACTTAGCACTGCAGAAATATCATTAAGAATGTTGTCCTAATGAAAATTTTTCTCAGGTATATATTAATAAAGATTTTTTTTCTTGAAAACTATAATTCTGGCTTCTTTTCAGTACACTTTAGGCTTATAACTCTGATATGCGTATTATTAGTTTCAGCTTGGAGTGCCGTGAATGAGGGTTTTAATTCCTAAAGCATCATCAGTACAACTGATGATATTTAGCAATTAATGGTTTTCCACTTTGTGTGTGTGTGACCAACTCAGATTAAGGCATACCCTAAACTTTGGCTGGTTGAGGATGTAAAACACCAGCTTTGCCTCCAGTCATTTTGGTGATGGTCCTGCCTCATTCAGGTTTCACTGAGATGGGCTGGTTTTTTTAGCCAGCATTTGGGAGGGCCTGACAGGCAGAGCAATTTGTGAAGACACAGAACTTATAATAAAAAAACTGAATCAAACATGTTTGGGACTGTACTGCCGATTCAGCCTGAACCACCCAAGCCAAGGGCACCAGTCTTCAAAACTGAAGGGGCAGAATTAGACCACTGGAAGGCATTTTGGGGGCAGGGGGTGCAGAATGAAGTATCTTTGGGTGTGGATTTCACCATTTGTTTGACAGGTAAGGGCTGTCTAAGTCTGTTCCTCTTGCCTTTGGAAGACTGCGGGAGCAATCTCTGCAGCCCCCAAAAGCTACAGCTGAACAGCAAATGTGGGATCACCTGTCAAAGACAAGGTCCTTGGCCAGGTGAGGCTGAGTGGCCTCTGCACAGAGGCAGCCACAGCATCCCAGGTGTGGCACTGGAGCAGCTGCAAACCAAAAGTTGCTCCTTGCTCACCATGGGACCTGCTGCAAAACACAGGTTGTGTCCCATCTGTGTAATGGTTAGCAGAGAAGCCACAGAGCTGGATTACTGCTTTCCTCACTGCTGGGCCAGGAGCTCATCTCTCCCTCAGCAGTCCCCATCCCTGACACTCCTGGTCTTATTTTCCCCTCCTATTTTTGAACACTCCCATATTTTAAATCTTGGTTCTGCCTTGTGCTTGGCCTTTATTTATGCTGCTTTTTTGGTTCCCTCTGCCCTTCATAATCATAATCTCTTCTGCAGTTTTGTCTGCTCTCCCAGGCAAAGATGGGGTGTAGCTGCCACCTCAGCACTGCAGTGCATGGCCTCAGTGGGGACACAGCACCCAGAAACTGTAACAGAGTGGGCAAAAGGGGAGAGAGAGCAAGAGCATCCCAAATGTCTTACCTGGCTTTGTGTGGCAGGGACACCCCAATCCCTGCATGGTGTTATGCACTTGGCTTGTCACTCACCTCCTCAGTGTCAACATCCACCTCTGTAAAAACAAACCAACCAAACCCAACAACAGCAGGACAAAAGCAGGAAGAGACCACTGGTTCTGCAGGTGATGGGAGCAGGGCAGTGAATGTGACCCTGCAGTGGCAATAATGCAGCCAGTCACACACACAGAGGACGTGGCCTGCAGAGACCCAGCTGTGCCTGGACACACATCCCTGGTTCTCACACAAGAGATGACAGCAAGATTCTTTCTGCAGCCACTAAAAATGCAGTCAGTGGTCAGGGACTAGCACAAGAACAAGGGGTCACACTGTTGCTATTTTGGTCCTTTCAAAGTATTTTTCACGTTTTTTGAGAAGACAGCTCCAGGCTGACAGGTGCTCCCAGGGCTGAGTGACACAATGGCAGGGTTGCTTCCCTGGCCAAAAAGCCAATGGGGCCACCACTCTTCCGGCACAGTGGTGAGAGCCCAGTTACTGGCAAACCACACTCCTTGCCCTTATGTGGGATGTATTTCCTCATCAGAACCTGCTCTGCTTTTCACAATCCAGTTGCACAAATAAAGGGCTACTCCTGTGGCAGCCAGGCCTTTCAGAAGACTTAGATTTGTTCATTACAATAAACAAAATAACATCGCTTTGAAGAGCAGGGAACAAAGCTTCTTCCCTGCTGTAAATCAGGATTTATGACCCAAGTCAGTGTAACTGCTCAGCAGCTGTGAGCTGCAGCTACCCAAGGGACCGAGGCAGCGGCTGGAGCAGGGGCTCGCCCCGGCTGGCTGAGGGGGATGAAATGTCACCAAGCCCGGGTCCTCGCTCCTCCCCGGCCCTAGGGGCTGTAACACACTTCAGTGCAGCCTCCAGCTGGGCCAGCGCCCTTTGCTTGCAACCCTGTGCCGCTTCGCGGTTGCTCCTTGCTAAATGCCACCCTCGTAAACACAGGCAGTGACAGGAGACTGCTTTTCCTTGTAAGCAAGAGGGATTATAAGGGGATAAAGTGCCCCTCACACAGAATGCTCTGCTCCGAAATGCCTTGAGAATGCAGCCTGTGAGTAAAGGAAAGCTCAAGCCCACACAACCCCATCAGCATGGGTCTGGTGCTACACACAACCACTACAATTTAGGCTGTTGGGAATTTCAATGTCCTTATTGTTGAGATGGAATCAAAACCAGTCCTTTCATAAAGCCAGCTCACCAGGATCTGGTGCAAGGAGAGCTGTACCTGGCAGCTTGCTGGGTTTGTTCCCCAAAACGCTTCCTGCTGCTCCCTGTGTGCAGGCAGGTGCTGAGACAGTCACATCTCACAGATACTCGGTGACCTGGCCTGGAACACGAGCGAGGTGCCACAGCAGATTCATCTCCAGAGCCATCTGCCAAGACCTGGGGCTGTGTTCAGCACAGAAGTTCAGAGTCACCCATGGGGCTGTGCATCAAACTCCTCCTTTTCCTCCAGACCAGCTCCCATCACCAAGTACCTCACAGCCACTTTGCTCTGTTTCTCCTGCCCTTTGAGACCAAAGGTAACAAAGGCATTGTCACCAATCCGGGATTGTGCTTCTCTCCATAACCAGGCCTGGGGATTCTCCAGTCCTCACAAGGAAACCATTTTTGTCCCTCAGCACCACCAGATTATTCCATCTGGGAAGACCGGTGTGTCACCTTTGGGACTGGCAGGAACAGTCAAGGTGGTAACTGTGCTCTTCAGACCTTTGTCATTTCAGAGAGCGATTCTAAATAAATCTCAACATTTTCATTCCAAAGTTTCTGTTCAAGACTGCCACATTTTCACCTGGATTAGAATATTAAAGGTTTTAAGTTCATTAATTCTAGTGTTTTTCAATCTTCTGCTTGATCATCCTTTAAATGCACTATTATCCATGAGAGTGGTGATATTACTAAGTAGGTAACTATTTAAAAATCAATCTGAATGACTGGAAGAGATGTAAGTCAAAAAATCTTTATGCAATAGTAAAAAGTAATTAGCTCATACATGCAAAACTTTGTGACACTGATTGAATGAAAGGATGGATGTAAAAGCCTGGATGCTTCACTACAAATAGACATGCAAACATGATGAAGAAAGCTTTTATGATGGCTTTTATCTAATGTTGTAACTATCTCAAATAGTCTCAGATACAGCAGATATTAAAATAAATTTCCTCAAGATCCACAACCCAACATGAATTAGTCAAATTGGCCAGGAATCATGAAAAAAATTTCTGAAAAAGAACCACCATGTTGGGAGATCAGATGTAAACTTGATCTTTCCTGTAATTAATTTCAGTGAAAAAACTTATTGAATTATTACAGTAGATTTGTAAATAAGAGAAGCATCTTCTGCATTAGTGTATTAATGGAAGTGTATATTTTACTTTTCTATAGACTCAAAATTCGGTGCTGCATTAAATTTATTGGTACTGTTAAGACTGCCTCACATATGAAATATTACTTCTGAATTTAAAAATGTTACAAAACTAATCAGCAAATCCATTTTCTGCTAAAAACTTATCTCCAGAAAAAACTTACCTGCATTTTAACATTACCTCTTAAAGTGATGCATAAAATTATCAGATGATTTCGGAGTGACTGAAAATAATGGTATTGTTTGATAAAACTTATTTACAAGAGTAAACCGTATTTCCAATTACCTGCACAGCAAAACTGAGGTCCCGAGAAATTAAGAGGTAGGTTTAAACTTGCTGAAATAGCCTTCTATCTGACAGAAGTATAACTTGTACAAGGCTTTGGGATGAGGCAATCCAGCTTGAGCTTCTGCAATGCATCCCTGTCACTTTTAGTTTCTCACTTCCCTGGCCTCTCATGATGCAGGTGAGAAAATGAGCCTAAGGAACAGGCAATTCAGCTGAGCAAAACCCACCAGGTATTACCCAGAAACTCTGGCCAATCTGTGGTGCTTCAGAAAGAACTCTGTGCAGGCCATGTGAACTGAGAAGAGCATCACTTTAGATGGAGAAAACAGAGTTTGAGTTTAGTCAGCAATCTGACTTGCACCAAGACAGTGCAGTTTTGTTTAAAGAGCCCATGCCAGAACTGCATCCCTCTCACAAAACCATTTACTGTCCTGCCTGCCAGAGAGGCAGCTCAGCTCAGGTTTCTTTTCATCTTAGAGAAGGCTGAAATCTTGTACAAAATGCAACTGACTTTAGATCTTACATTTTGAAGAATCAGAGCATTCAACTTCCAAAGCACAGCTGATCAAATAAAAATATTTAAAGGCAGCAAGAGGTAAGAGCAGTCAGGAAAAAAGGCTCCCTAGGAACATATGCATTTTCATAAGGCTGATCAGCACATTAAACAACAGACCACTAGAAGTCAGTATTTAGACATTTATTTCAGATATGCAGTTTACACGCATATTATTGAGCAAAACCGAATTGCAAATATACAAATACTGTAACAAGCATTACCAAATAACGTAACTGGCACTAGTGTTATAAGCTATTACTTAAACTGGTGAGGATAAGTCATGGAAGAGGACTGTAGCTCATGGCATTCTTTTAATCCAATCAAACTTCCAGTAGCACCATAATGGCAATACATGAAACACAAGACAGAACATTATTAGCTGTTATTCTGAGATTCACAACGGTTTTTTTCATTTTAGTGAATTACTTAGCAAAAAATGTTAACAGTGCAGGCGCTTTGGCCAACTTCAGCTTGTGTTCAGCTGTACATCTTCCATACGCAAAAGAAAAAGAAAAAAGCCAGCATATTTGGAACCCATCTTTGCATTTGGGCAGTCATTGCACTGCACTTAAGATTCTGGGACCGAAGACAGGCATGTCTTGCAAAGAGATGTCATGTCCACTAAAGCCTGAGTGAGTCTTTGGTAGGCCAATACCTCATTATTATATCTACGACAGTCATTTTATTCACTAGGATTTTCTTTTGTGATCCAAGGTGGCCAAAGAGGACATTCTGGAAAACGTTACAGTAAATCCTCAAACGACCAGGCACTTCAAACCCAGTCTTTTCCAAAGGCACCAAGAATGGATGGGGCACCAATTTTCCCCCTAATGAAAGGTGACTGCATCTGCTTTTCTACAATGCTTAGAAATCACTGTATTGTTATTTGACAGTTTTTATACACTATATAGGAGCCTTATCTGCTGCATGATTGGTTGCATGAATAAATAGGTAACCCCACTGTTCTACACAGGTGATGTCTCCATTCCACCATATATTAAGTACCAATCTTATGTTTTGAAATTATGTAAAAGCCATAACCCTGCTCAAAGTGTACACACATACAAACACTTCTGACACAGGCTACATCCATCTGAAGATATGCAGTTCATTCTACATGCATTCTAAATACAGTGTGTCCAGTTATGAAGCAAAATTATCATTCTGAATATTCACTGTTGAAGTATGTTTGTATAGGTCTCTGCAGGTCTCCGCTCCCCTTAAATTTAAGAGTTCACACAAGAATGGTTTTAAGTCACTAACGCTCAGCTAACACCCTTTATCCCAAACCCCATATTTTCCAAGTGAACAGTGCAGGACATATTATTCATTTCAGCATTTAACATATTAAGAATTTACCAATTTTTATCTAAATACACCAAGTATACGCTTTCAAGCAAAGTTGTGGCAAAAATACAAAACATGGACGTATTTGTACTGCTGTAATGCACTTGGTTAAAGCCTTCATGTCTCTTCACGCAGGTAGGAGGTCCACAGGAAGTATTTTGCCTTATCAGACAAGTATATAGAAAATGCAGTTGTATCAAAACCTTGCTTCTGCTGGTTACCTGAAACTTATGGAAGTCACACATGTGATTCAACCAGCTTTCACATGGTTCTTTAGTGGCAAATATATTTTTGCAGCACTTACAGATTTACATTTCAGTCTGAACAGCAGTGCTTAATTCC
>VZTT01043563.1:335-17181 GCA_013400855.1 Buphagus erythrorhynchus | reverse complement strand
TGAACTACAACCTGAGAGAAGAATTGTGGACAAACAGTGAAGAATGAAAGTGCAGTCTCCAGCAGATATTAATATTGGTTCTAAATCTTCTAATTTTACCAGTGCTTCAAAGTATTAAAACACATTACTTTACACTCAGAATAAATCAGCTTTACCATTCATCTTTTCTTCTTGGCTATAAGCATGACATCTGTACAAAACTGACACTCGGATTACTCTGAGAACAATAACAGTTCTTTAATACATATCCTGTAATACAATATAAAGTGTATACCTTTGTGGGGCTTTCAAAAGGTGAGCCAGATTGCTTACACCATCTTAAATATTTATGCCACCAGCTTTGCAAATCATCTATAATAGGTGTCAACAAATACTCTGAATCACACCTTCACCTGTTCTGCATCTTCAGCTTTCCATTATACACACAGAAATGTGAAAGCCCAGCACTAATAATTATCTGTTCTGTTCATTCTAGCACATCATTTTCTTCTCCAAAGTGAGGTATTTCCCACCAGTGAACTAATGAACTTCTGAGCTGTTAAAGAACATTTTAAACAATCCCCAAAATGATACAGATACATTTAGAAGAAAGGCAATTTAAATATGAAGAGGCGGCATGACAATAAATTATTAGGAGACTGACCTTTATAGCTTCCCGTGCTGAAATAACAATCTGTTCTGCTTTCAGAAAGATGTGACACGAACTTTTCAATTAATTCTGCCAAAACTGCAAGAAGTAAAAACCCATTAAAACATTAGAGGCAACCAACAAAATATGGAACTACGTCATCTAACTAAATGACAATATGTGGGAAAGTAAGGCTATTTAAATTCCTGCATATTTATTCATATTTTTATGGGGGAACAATTCAAAACATGCACTGAACTTTTACATTTCTAACACCATTCCTAACTTAAATTAAATTTTAATAGCTTTACTGAGAATATATTCAGTGTAAACAGAAAGAAAATCGCATATTATCTCTATATTCTCCAAGGATTACTTCAGAATTTGTTACATAGTTTCAATAGGAAATGAAAATTAACTATAATTAAACTATAATATTTTGCCCCATTTGTCTGTGTATGGAGATTGGAAAGGAAAACAATAAAACAAACACACCACAAAACCAACCAACCAACCAAAAAACCCAAATAAACCAAACAACCCACATAGAATAAAAACCTGACACCATTCCAAAATTGTGCTAACAAAAGCACATGAAGTTTAAGGGCTGTTTCCAAAAAATCTCAATATAAATTCAGCTATGCCATCACATGATAAAAATTATTCACTTAAATTCATGCAATAGGAGTATTTAATTTGGGAAATTCTGCATTTAATGATGACCATAATATTATTCTTCAGTTCTTGCTATGGAACTTTGAGTCTGCAAATACTGCATAACTAAGTCTGATGCTGACGTGTTCACTACGGAGGAAATCTTCTCTCTCACCTTGATAGGCTGTTAGCCAGGAAGTTAGCAAGAGCTCTCGGTGACAAATCATTATCCAAACTGTCCCTGATTCCTCAACTCTGTAAGTCTGAGGCTATGGCAACTGAACACATGACACCATACAAGTTTAAACAAAGGTTATGAGGAAGCCCTTCCACAAACTGCATGGAGGAGGCCCATATGAGATAAGCTATATTAGGAATTTAGGATAGCAACAACTAACTTTTTTTCTAAGTAAATGCTATCCTAAAACAGCTGCTGTTGGCTTCATAAATAGGATATAAAGCATACAGATACGCATATGGATACTTCTTCTCACAAGAATGCAAAGCAAGGGAGCGTATTTCGAGAATAACAACTGCTGCTACCTATGGGATTTCCTATTTAAAGACCATGTTACCATTTCCCTGGCAGCACTTCCATTTAATAGCAATGAAGCTTCAGCTCCTATTATCCCATTCTTGCACATAACTCCAGGCACCCACTGNATAATTCACAGAATCATAGAATGGCATGGGTTGGAAAGGACCATAAAGAACACTCGGTACCACTACACTGTTTAAGCAGACAGTGGCAGGAGCAGCTGCAGCAGCACAAGTAAGGTGAGGCAACAATATATGCTGGAGGTGGCAGTGGAGAAAGCTAGAGGCCTCTTGAGCTAGCAATGATGACAGGAAAACTAACACAAGCAGTTAAAAAGCAGTGCAAGCTCTTTTGGGAATGAGAAGGAGAAAGACAGAACCTCCACCCACAGTCTGATGCTTGTTATGCCAGAAAAACAATGAAGAAAAAGATATAATAAAGACAATTAATTCTTCTTCCAATTATTTCAAGCAAACATACATTTACAGAAATTAATTTACACTGAGTGAGTCCAAAGAAAGTTTTTAAAAGGTTGCATTTTGGTAATGCTAAAGAAGTTTCACTACAACAGCTAAACATGAATTTACTGCTAGAGTTCCAACTCCAACAGTAACAAAATTAATTTTGCATTGCAAAGGACTACTACATTAAAACTAAAACCTATATGTGAAATTTATATTATTATGCACTCTTACAGTGAAAAGAAACTTCTAATTAAATATAACATAGCTACCTTTAATCATAGTTAATAAAACACATGGAGCTAAAAAAAAAGCAATTTACTTTACAGAAGAGTAACAATTTATTCTTTTTTGAAGAATATACAAACCCACTAATCCTCACTAATATGCTTAGTGCATTTTGGGACACAAACAATGTAACAAATACTTGTGTAGAACGAGCAAATGTGTCTATTCCTGAAACTGTAGACAGCAAAAAGCAGAAATTAGACTTAAAATTTGTAACTAGCTATATATTTACTATATGACTATTAGCATGGTGATTACTGAAATATGCCATACTATAATAATAAATGGGAATTAGTCTGGTAAGACTAAAATAGACCATAATTCAGAAAATTTAAAAGCAAGTTGGGACAGTGTACATTTCTTCCCTTTTTGTCATAAGGCATCCACATGCTTGACCTAGCAGGTGAATACTTCAATTCAGTGCTTGAGTTAATAGGAGAAGTGACAGTTCAAATACTAAGCAATATTTTGAAACTCAAGCACTAAATTGATTTCCATCATTTGAAAGTATTTATCTAAATGCCTATCAGGATCTTTGAAAATATTTTAATCAAATTTGCGAGACGACACACAACGTATCTCAAAACACAAGTGGTTAATACATAAATAGAGGGTTTCCATAGGACATTGCCTTTTCCAAAGGAATGTCCACGTGAATTAACAAGTAGCTATTTTAATTTTTGTCTTTTAATACTACATCATTTAGCTGCCATTTGGACACTACTGTAGAAACTGGTTCAGTGATTCCTCATTTAACTGGAAAACTAGACAAAAGACATTTAGGCAGGTTCATTGTACAGTACAGTCAGCATTGCTGTAAAAGCCAAAATTTTCAGGTAAAGTTTATGTGGCCTACCAACACAGTGAAAATGTTGATTTTCTTAAATTATGGTAGCTTGGCTGTATTAGTATTGAAGTTTTTAAGAGTCTAGCAATCACCTCATGGAAATTTAATTCTTACACACAAAATAAAGAGAATTTTAATTTAGGTATGTGTAATCATGTATGAAATAAATGGAAATGTTTTAAAATTTCTTAAATTACTGCAGTATGCTTATAAAACACCTAAATTCTTGAAGGGTTTTCTTTTTCCTTGAAGAAGTAGTGTAAAAAAGGAAGGAAATTGAAAAAGCTTCAAAACTACATAAGAACACTGCTTTAAAAAAAGCATGTGGTTAAAACTGTTTTAATAAGTAACAACTACAAGCACTAACCTAATTCCTACACTGAAAGTTTTAAGCCAAAAAAGGTCAAAAAATGCAAAAAGCATCAGATGTTTTTAAATCCTGTAATATAACTAGTGCTACTGGATCATATTCTATGATCCAGATGTTTCAGAGGAGTCTAAAAGAAAATACAAAGGATTCTTTTAACAGCAGTTCTGCTCTCAGGCACAAGGTGTGACTCTTGGGCATGGTCCTGTGCAGGGCCAGGAGTTGGACTCAATGATCCTTGACAGTCCCTTCCAACTCAGCTGATTCTGTTAGAGGCTAGAAATTCAAGAGTGAAAATCTTGGACAGATTACTTTTTTGCAAGAGTAGTGTCAGAAATGCTTAACTCCATGAACCATACTTCAGTTTAATAAGTATATGAAAAACAGAGTTAGCAATTCCATTGTTGATGGCAACAAGGAGGACTTTCAATTACAGTACATTAAAATGACAAATGAACAACCTACATTTTCTCTGAAAAAAAGAAAACAAGATAATAAAAATTCTGACAGTGCTTCCATTAGAAATGAACATTGCATATGTTATATCAATATACAATTATTTTCTTTATTAATGGAAAAAATAGCCCTTCAAATCCAAACCAAATCTTTACACACCTGCATGCACATTCATGTGCACTCACACTTCTTACAGTGGCTCCAAACTGATTTGGGGGACAGAAGGAAGGATTTCTGATCTGCAATTGCTATTTCTGCATAACATAAAGACCCACTGAATTCCATTTGAATTCTGACACAAACTTCCTTGGAAAATCAAGGACATAAAAAGGTAAACATCTATTTTGTATTATTCTAAAAACTTCTTTTGCAAATACAATATCAGCAATTTGTTATTCTGAACTAAAAACACTACTACAGCGCAACAGTCATGGGCTCTTTATCCTATGGGGAAAGTCCTGCTGTTAGTTTCAACTTTTTGGTGCAATTGCTAAAGGCTGCAGCACACACACATCACAAACAATGACACTGCCTCAAAGGCTCACTGTATTTTTTGCCAACATGTTTTGACAGAGCTATCTCAGATGATGCAGAGCTTACAAAATATTGAAGGATTCCAGTGTTAACTGTAACCACTCTGCTTCCATCAAACATTTCACTTACAAAAGCTGAAGAAAATTCCTATGATTTACCATGAGTTCTCACATGCAAGTTCAAGAGCTGCTATCTTTTATTTTCTTGGTTGGTTGGTTTTTATTAAGAAAAAAAACGATTTGGAGGTAAATTAAGAGGCCCTAAAGAATGCTGGAGATCTAAATCCAGATCCTCAGGGAGATAGGTGATGGAAAATCTGAAAGACTCTATGGAACAAGTAATTTTACCTGAATTTACTATCCTTATCCACATCACATATGAATACAAAGCTTGAGAAGAATAGGATTTGGGAAGGAGTATCTCATGATGAAGGGAAGAATAATAGCATATAATTGATATGATCTCTGCAACACCCTTAATTTTGCTTTGGGTTTAAAGTCTCCTAAAAGGGGAGAGGAATAAGGATGTTCAATCTGCCCGGAAGTCAGCTGCTGATACAGTATTTACTGGGGACAGATGAAAAAAGAAGTTACTGGAATGGAAAGCAACAGAAATGCTTTCTGCCATACCTGAAGGACATAACCTGACCAAAGGCTCTCCCCATGGTTCTCTAGCTGAAAAGTGACCCAAAGAAAACAAGGAGCTATGTACCCTAACACCCAAAATCTGTGGCACCTTCATGGAAGGAATGACTGGAAAATGTCTTTGTCGTAGCTTATTGTGCTTAGAACAACAGACTGTAGGACAACTGCTGGTTGTCTACAGTATGTTTCACTTTTAGGAGACCAAGAAAAATCCCAGACTTTCAGTCGTGATGCATTAAAAGATGCAAGCCTGAGGAAGGTTTGCATCTCCTTTTAGCAGTTCAATAAAGCTGCTAAATAAAGTTCAATTAGCTTTCAAAACTGGATCTTGATGTTTGAGCACAGAAATTACTTAAAAGCTACAGTCAGAGGTGATGCTTTAGCAGAGAAAACACCAGTCTAAGGGCATCCCAAATGTAATGCATTGCCAGAGCATTTAGCACAAAAGTATTGACCAAGTCGATGGTAGAGTAATCAACATGGGAAGGGTGAATTAGAGATATTGATAGTGCACATTTTGCTCTAGAATTTTTTAATGGAGTTCAAGTAGGTTCTATAGATTCAGTATCTGGTAATCCTGACACAAGATCACAGAATATTTTTAACAAATCAATACACATTGCACTATACAGTCCTTGAATCTAATGTTGTCTTTGCTCATTATATCCTTGTTGAACTCCTGTTAATGTCAGTTCCCCTTAGTATGGGCCCAGTACAGAAAGCACAAGTGTGCTTTGTTCTGTAAACCAGGGAGATTTCTCCATCTGTAACTATACAGAAAGCTTTGATTTCTGGGCATCTGGACTGAAGTCTCTCACTCCTCTGAAACTGGGGAGAGTTTTGCACGCTGCAAAAGACACACAGCAGCACAAGCTCTCTCTAGTGAAATGGATTCAGTGAACAAGATGTTGTCTCAAACCACAGAGCTGCAGGTATTTTGCTGCTTCTGAAATATTTCTAAGCAGATACAGAACATCTGAACAGCTTTGCAACAGCCAGTTGTATTAACTGCTTATCTAAATAATATAAAGAGAAGCCTTGGGCATCTGCAAATAACAAGTTAGACTACATACTGACCATCTGACCATAACCAGAATTCTTATGGGAATGGAAGCCAGCAATTTCTGAGAACACCTTCATGCTTATGGCTACACAAGGTTATATGATTTCATAAGGGAATTACTATATCTTACTTCTGATGAGTTATGTCATATGGATGATCTGTGTTTTTCTTTGGCTGCTTTGTTTTTTTAACTGAACTATAGCAATGCTCCTGCAAGATCACACTGTTTATTAGAAATGCATATGAAAATTAAAAAAAACCTGAATGAACGGGTTCTGTGATGTTTAATATGGCTAAATTCTGACTTTTTTTACTAAAATTGCCCATTAATATATTTTCCCAACCCATGTTAACTCATTCACTAATCTCTGAGAAACATCTGTTTCCTTTCAGGCTTTCTTTTTCATTTTCTCAGTATCTCAATACTGGACTCTTAAGACATCTGGAATAAAGACTTGTATTTGAGTCCTCTTTTGCTGTGAAATTTTACTGACAACACAGAGGGATAACAGTCTTAAAGACAAAAATAGGACATAAAAGCATAAAACTTGTTTTCTTGTGAAAATCCCACTGAAATAGTTTTCATAATCAACACAAAATTATGGAACTTCTTGTATAGATAACATACTCCTCAATGAAAATACAAAGAGTTGCTTACTAGTGGTCTTTTGCCTGCTTTCTTTGTTAAACTTCTTAAGTCATACTCACTTGGTCCACTGATGCTATCTGGTCTGGTTTTCATGACTTTGCAGAACTGTTTTCTAGAAATTTCTGCCCACCCGCTTGGCTTGTCTGGACTTTTTAGGAGTTTTAAGAGCTTGTCAAGATCTTTATCTAGAAGAAATGAAAAAGTAGTGTTATTCTATAATGATCATACACTGACAAAATAGTTTGAGTTGAAAGGGACCCCAAAGATCACATAGCCCCAACTCCATTGTCACATGTATTTTTGGCAGACTTCATAAGAAAAGACTACATAAATATGCCTTTTCCTAAGACACTTAAACTGGAGAGGCAGTCCTAAAGCTGATGACATTCTGCTTTATACAAAACAGGAATATTCATCCTACTTACTGATGAGGTTTTGTGCTTATTTTGGCTGAGGTAGAATTTTTCTTCACAGTGGCTGGTATGGGGCTATGTTTTGGATTTGTGCTGAACACAGAGTTGGTAATCTAGAGATGTTCTAGAGATCTGTGTAAGCATGGCTTACACAGATCTGGCCTTTTCTGCTTTCATACTGCTACCCTGGTGAGGAGGTTGAGGGTGTGTGGGAAATTGGGAGGATACACAGCCAGGGCAGGTGACCCAAACTGACCAAAGTGATATTTTACACCATATGATATGGTCAGTATATAAAGCAGGGGGGAAGAAAGAGGAAGCAGAGGAACATTCTAAATGAAGTTGACATGATGACTGTTGACATGGTGGTGTTCAGTCCAAGGTTGGACTCAATGATATCTGAAGTATTTTCAAACCTAATTGATTCTGTGATTGCATCTGTCTCCCTAAGTAACCATTACAGGTGATGGGGTCCTGCTCTCCTGCCAAAGGCTGAACACCTGCCTGTCACCAGGATGCAGTGGATTAATTCTTTGTTTTGCTTTGTCTGTGTGCATGGCTTTTGCATTTCTATTATACAATTATGGAATAAGCTGAGTTGGAAGGGACCCACCATGATCATCAACTCCTAGCCCTATGCAGGGCACCCCAAAAGTCACACCACATGCCTCAGAGTGTTGTCCAAACACTTCTTGAATTCATAAAGGCTTGTTGCTGTTACCACTTCCCTGGGAAGCCTGTACCAGTCATCCACCCTCTGGATGAGTAGTACTTTCCTGATATCTAATCTAAACCCCCCCTGAATCAGTGTCATACCATTTCCTCAAGTCCTGTCATTGATCACAAGTGTGAAAAGATCAGTGCCTGCTCCTCTGCTTCTACTTGTAAAGATGTTGAAGACCACTTGAGGGCTTCCCCTCAGTCTCCTCCTCTCCAAGCTGAACAAATCAAGTGACCCCAACCCCTTCACATTAGGCTTCCCCTTCAGACCTTCACCATCCTCGCTGCCCTCTTTTGGACACTCTCCAATAGCTTAATGTCTTTTCTATGTTGTGGTGCTCAAAACTGCCCCCAGCACTTGAGGTGAGGCCGCCCCAGTGCAAAGCAGAGTGGGACAATCCCCTCCTTGCCTGGCTGACAATGATGTGACCGATGCCCCCCAGGACAAGGCTGGCCCTCCTGGCTGCGAGGGCACTTGGCAACTACCAGGTAACTTGGCTCCCAAAGTACTTGATGCTGCTATGAAATAGTTTCTGGCAAACTTGAGGGGAAAAATAAAGATGGTACCTGAGACAAGGCAAATGCAAATGCATTCACTTGAGATGTGTACAATCCCTCTGCTGTTGGACCACGTCGTTCCTATCATATGAAAGGATTGCAACCTACACTTAAGTATTCACTAGGGTGATAAACATTCTTCATACCTCACAAGATCTCCTTTATTCTGTTTCTACATTTTGGACATGATAGAAATGAATGCTGCCATGAAAGGTGACTTCTCATTAAAGTATTGTCCTAGGGTGACTTTATGATGCTTGTATCCCCAATCGTATGTTCTGTTTAAGTTGGATATTAAGTTCTGAAGCTTTAAGCCAGGTTCTGAGAGCAAAGAGGGGAGAAGAAGCGCGGTTTGTTATCAGAGACTGCGCCCGCTCCTCTGCATCCTTCTCCTGGACTGTGCTGTCTGCAGCAGGAGAGAGCTCTCCTTAGCTTATAGTTAGTTTTTTTAGCTAGCTGAGGTACAGAAGTTCCCCGGCTTCTGTGGCTTTTCCTTTTCTTGGAACTGATCATCCCTGCTCTGGACTGAAAACCCAGAAGAACACCAGGAGCTCACCCCTGTGTCCCACCGGGGCCGGGACACGGCATTTTCCAGCACAGGAGGGACTGAGAGAGACTGAGCGAGCTGAGCTACAGCCCACGGCAGGGACTGTCTGAATCTGCCATCGCTTCAGAACAGCCAGAGGGTCCATTGCTTAATATTGTTCTTTTTTCATGTTTGTGAGTAATTTGCTTGTTAAATAAACAGTTTTTTCCACTTTTCTTGAAGGAGATTGTTTCCTCCTGAACTGGTGGGGGGAGGGGCTGCTTGAATCTGCCTTCTAGAGGGATCCCTTTGGAGGTTTTCTCCCTAAATTTGCCCTAAACCAGGACAAGTGTCAAAAATTGTTTGAGCCAATCCATGGATATTGAGAATATTTGCTCTTAATTTCACTTCTTTATAGCATTTCTATTTCAAAACACTCTTTGGACGATCTTATTCTTTTAAGATTATTAGAATATTTTCAACAGAATTAGGATTTTGCATGTAATTTAAGTTCATCTAAAGACCTTAATGATTTCTAATTAGTAGATTGTATCCCTGTCATTGTAATTTATTATACAATACAAAAAATTTCAAAACAATCTTATTATAGTAACCTAATTATTATCATTAATAACGACCCCAAATTAACCTGAAATTTCTCTGCTATCCTCAAATAAATAAGATCTCAGTATCTTCCCAAATAGCATGCAGTGATGCTTAGAACAGCTTACTTATGAAAATTTAATGTGAGGAAGGATTTAACTCTTACAGTACTATCAATATGATTTCTAGTTCTTTCTCTGTCCTTTTTTGTTATTTCTGAAACATGTGAATATTGAGGAAAATTCTAGAACTGCAAAGAAATACTCCGCGAAGCAAGTTAAACAGTTATTTTACTTCCTCAAGGATTGTAGTAATTCAGTTTGGCAGACAAGGATCAGAGACTACAAGCTGAGATTTAATCAATGTACCAGAGACTCATGCAACCAACATAGTGTGGTGCAGTCGTGTATTTAATATATCCAGTACAAATTGTATCCACAGTATGTATGGTATCATATTGTGGAAACTTACTGCAGCTTATTTTCTTCCAGGTAAACCACTTGCTTCCCTTAACTTGCCATTAAATGACTATCACTTGTGCCAGCAGGTCACCACAGTACAAAAACAATAGAAAGACAGAACCTTGGGGTTTTTTTGGAATGATAATTGCTTACAGAAAATCATGATATCAAAAAAAAATGCCAACTTACTTTCACAATTTAGTAAGCAACTATACCTTGTCCAACAGTATTACTCTGCAGCTGAAACTGAAGCAACAACACAGTTCTGGGCTATATGTATTACATGGTACTGAGGGCAGGCTGTCACACTACCACTACCACTAGAGGTATTCTCAATGAACCAACACCAAGAAACAGAATTCCTGCTTTTATTTATTCTCATTTTTTGATTTGTCACTAAATGAGTTCACTATTTATTCTTAATTAATTACTTGATTTTCTTTTCCTGGAAAAATACTAGACCTACTGAATGACATGAAGGAGAGAAGGTGAGGGTACAGGGGAAGGAGAAAAAAATAGAAGGAAGAGAAAATATGAGGAAGAAAATGACTAAGACCTTCCTCTACTGATGCTAGCAAGTTTTTAAATATGGTCATGATTGCAAAGAAGCTAATGTAAATTTAATCAATCTGCTGCACTCCTGCTCTCTTCTTCATATATGGTTATATTTTGCCATCCCATCCCTTACTTGTACTAACTTTGTGCTAGCATTGATAGTTCTGTGCAATCTCATGAAAAAAAAAAAAAAACAAACCAAAAAACCCCACATTTACTAGTTTATGAAGCTATGAAATTTGACTATAAATAAGCTACACTTACATGCATGTATGAAATCTGAATCACTACATCAAAATAGCAATTTTAAATTGATCTCCCTTTTCTAAAAGATGCTGTTTTATAATTCTTCAAATAATTCTTCAGCTAGCTTGTTTAGCTCTTCTGAAGCAATTAAGACCCAGAAAAATTCATCAATGTTTTATAAAACGTAAGAAATAAGCCTCTTCTCATCTGACTGTGCTTTGTGGCAGAAGTGTTCTTCTGTGATTAATAACTAAGATCAGTAAATCCATGCATATCTTATTCAAAATCTAAATTGAGAGATGAATAACCTGACTACAATTTATTTGAGTAGTACATAGAAACAAATCCATATAGAGATATATAATTTAGGAAACCTCATGTATATTTCTCATAGACCTTACTACTCTTTTACCTTTTTTTAATTGAATGGACTTAAAAGCAAAAGGCAACAGACTCATACATGAATACCATGACAAATATAAAAAGGAGGACAAGTCAAAGAAATGTAGGTGACAAAGGCATTTATGTCACATTATAAGGGATAACAGGAAAGATAACATGGCTGATTTTTTGACAGAGAAAGTTTAGAAAAAGAATTAAAGACACTGCTAATACCAGGTATTACAAAAAGAAGAATGAAATCAGATTTAGAAAGCAAAACCAAACAAAGCAAGCAAGCAAACAAGAAACCCTCAATGAAACATAGCAGCAAGTTCCCATTCAAGCTAGAAGTACAAAACAAAGAACTCAGAGAACAGAGGCTGAGATAAATTATCAAAATACTTTTGATAAGAAATAACTACAGATTTTTGGTTCCAATTCTGGACTGTTTGAGTTCAGAAGAAAATAAGATTAATGAATGGTGGGGTACCCAAGTTTAGGGAAATGCTAAGCAGTGAATGCATCACTGAAGGACATTTACGGACAATATTCTTCAGCCACAGTCATTACCAACTGTCATAACTGCAGAGCTATGACTAGAAAAGAAAAACATATTCTGTGCAAATAGAAGAGTGAATATTACAGTTTAATAACCTTCTAAAGAGTTTATCTTTTAATAATTATATAATATAAACTATTGTAATATATACAATAGTTAATATTACAAGTAAAAAAAGTAAATCTTTTCACAGTTGTATCCTGAATATAAAAGGACTATCACTCTTTGAAAATCACCTAATAGTTCTTCTTCAAATTACCTTAATGAAATAATAACTGTGCAATTAAAAAAAGAAAAGCAACAGGGTATCTTGCTGCAGTGTAAACAGGTAGAAATGGCATAATTAATTTTCACATATAAATAATGATTCACATAGTAATTTGAAGTTTCACTATAAATTATCTTTGATAGAAGTAAATCATTAATATACTTCTATCCAATAGTTTTCAAACTCCAACTACTGGCTGAAATGATTACAGCATATTAATATACAATCAACCAAATTTATTTTTCCATAAATCCTTTCCTGTGGATCCATACACCACACAGACAAATACCTAACATCTGCAAAACCAGGACAGATATTTGTAAACACTGATGCACTACAAGTTTTCCTCAAATACAAATATATATTTTTGGGCAAGTCTGCTTACTCAAAGCATCCTCATGAAACGGAATCCCACTACTCCAATGCAGTTACTAAATTTACCAACATAAATTACAATAGAGTCCATTTTTATTCAGTGAGCCAAAATATTGCCAGCGTCTGTGATCACTATAATAGCATGGAATAAAAGCAAGAGTGTTAAAAAAGAGTTCTGTTACATACAGCCTTCAGGCCTTGGTGCTGGGAAACATGTTACATACACTGTCAGTTACCACTGCTCTGGTTTTTATTACAGCTCATTAGTTCTCCCTTTGCAACCCAAACTGAACCATAAGGTGTCCAGTGTTGCACATTTAGCCCTGTCCTTCAAAAGAATTTATAGAATAAAAAATCCTACCCAGTTCTTGGTTTTCATGCTAGAAAACTCAGTGTGAACAAGTCCTTTTAAGTAATCACTCCTCATAAGCTACTTTCAGTTTTATCCATGGTTTCCATTATACCAGATACAGTCATAGGATAAATGAAGTCCAAGGATCTGGAAATGAAGCTTCCTTTTCCCTGACCTCAGTTTGGCCACACTAGTTCCAAAACCTTCTGTTATGGCATCTGTCATTCAACTACATCTGAAGGGAAGGTTAGAAACAGAAGTATTAGCAGTATCATATTAAAGAACACATCTGTAAATACATGTTTTTTAAGCTCTCACCAGCCATCTCCAATATCTATTATATAAACATATTAAAAAATCAACTCAGGTTATGTTTTTACACCTGCTATCACAATTATGTGATGGATATAGGATACATTTTCAAAGTACAAAGAAAAGGTAAGCTTCTCTTGAGGTGTCCATATCTCGAGCAATAAAGAGGACACAAATAAGAGGTCAGGACAGACAGAATAAAACCTATAGTTACATCTTTTTCAGCCAAAGAAACTATACATTCTTAAACAGCAGTAAGCATCAACTAGTCTTAATTATTTATGTCATAGAAACACCCAAAATAAGCGGACTGGAATGATACCTCACAGGTTAAATAATGAAACACCACAGCATGAAATCTGAACACAGGTTCAGGGAACCAGAGACATTGTGCTGGCCTTCCATCCTTGTTAGCAGATCCAATGAAGCAGCCATGCATTCCCACTCACACCATGACTCTGGCAGAACTCTTGCCAGTCAAAAATCTGTGTGAACCCTGTCCATCTCCTTGTACTAAAGCAGAATGAAAATTTAACAAGTATTTTTCAAAAATCCAAGCAATCTAAGTAACACGCAACATGAATTCTGAATATTCAAAACAAAGAAGTTGTAAAATCTTGTATAAATGTAACTCATGGATGCATGTTGTAATCGTATTTTTAACCTTTCTTGCGAAAGAAAACTTCTATCACTGCCATATCATCGTGCTGAAAAATACATTTCAGATATTCTCCATTTTCTATTCATGCTCTTGATTTCTTTTTTTGCATGCGCTACAATAGCAATTTATGAATTTCATATTTTAATCTTTGATCTACTTATTCTAATATTTTCTTTCAAAATAACCTGAAAGGTTCAGTCTGGCAAATCATATGTTCACAGTTTGGTGATTTGTTGTTTTTTTTAACCTAGTACTGAAATAGGACACTTTCAATGGTTTATTTCTCTTTTATTTTTAAAAAACAAACAGAAAATATTTTAACTCCACTATCAAACATTCTGTTCATTTTATAGTTATATAACCTTTTATTTCAGTTACCTTGAACATCAAAAATGTCATTCTAAATTAAAATACTTCTTTGATTTCAATTCTTCATCAAACTAATTTGCAAATCTTTGAAACTTCATTTCAGCAAATTTCTGTTAGCCAAAGTTTTACCCAAGTTTTCTTAGCTGACTCTCATCCACAAATGTGACAACTGTAATATCTATTTCATTATCCCACTGGGTAATGATGAGTAACAGAAATATTCTGAACAAGAGAACAGAGGGATCCTTTGAACACATTCTGAGAATAATAAGAATGATACAATATGCTTTTCCAACCCAAGAGTGATACTACTGCCTCCTTGAAGACATCCACTTTACCATTATCTGATTGTTGTCCTATGAAACTTGCCTTGGGAAGCCTGGAATAGTATTACAAAACTTAAGATATAGAAAAATCCCTTCTTTTATAACTATATGGCATTTCCTCTGGTCAGAGCAGGAAATCACCTTTTAAATTTTTTCCCCCCAAACACATACAAACAGACTATTTTATAGCCCTCAGTTAATGTAGAATTTCTACCACTTCTGTACATCTGTCTCTGCTAAAGAAATTCACAGTTTCTAGTAAGTTCATCTCAGGGATATAGGAAACATGAACAAATACAATGAATTATTTATTTGCCAAACCATTCACCAGATTCTTCTGCATTGTCTATGCAAACTAAAACCTTAAAACAGTTTCTCTGAGTGAATTAAACTGCTGTGCCTAGGTAGTTCTTCGAAGAATTCTTCAGTCTGCTCACATTCCAAATTGATGTTCAGTGTGGAAACCAACTATCCTAAACACTGTCTATTTCACACACCACCAAGCTCGGTAAACACAGGGATGTGAATCACGAAAATAGTGTACAAAAAACTCTGCAGTTTAAGCAAACTGTCTTGCTTCAGTTACTAGAGAGATGATATAAATGTACCTTATGAGTCACCCACCAGAGACGAGCCAGGAGGTTAATCTTGAAGTGTGCATAAGAATTCGATTACCAAACAGAGCTTTGCAGATTGACAGTTGCACAAAACCAGACAAGCAAAACCAAACCAACTTATTTAGCTACAATTGCAGTCAACACTGAAATAACCTTAAATACTTAACGAGATTATAATCTGTGGGATGTGAGGGTGGGGACAGGGTGCTGGGAGGAAGGAAAAAGAAGTTTTTTAAATTGACTGAGATGCTTGCATGAAACCTACACTGCTTGCATGCTTTCTACGTACTTTGTCTGAATTCAGCTTTCCTAGGAATTTCTGCAACATAGCACTTTGGCACAGGGAACGATGAAAACATTGGCCAAGGATATAGACCACTTCCCTAGAAATAGGACCAGAAATAAATTAATTTAGCAAAAAAATTAATAGCTTTTTCTCAATTAACACACAAAGGTACAGTTCCCTGAATTGCTGTCTATGCACCAAAATTATGCTTGATACTACAATTTCCAATGAGATGTTCTATAACTAAAAAAAAAGGATAGAAAATCCAAAAAGCATTTGATAATATTGTTTTTTATGGTGTATATACCACTAACAGTTTTTATTTTACAGTTCCTTTTTTCAACCACNTATTAGATATTGAATATCTAGAAAACCCAAGAATGGAAAAAAAATCAAATAATACAAAGATAAATGGAAAGCTAGTAAAGAAAACACAGAAATATAAAAATAAAAAAAAACCAAAAAAATTGTATTTGCTTAAAAATAGCATTAAAATGGAGCAAAATAAAGATGTTGTCTGAACATAGTATGCCCTAGGTCGAAAACAATCCTCAGATAGGGGGAGCAATGTATTTGCTCAGTGTATCACTTCTTTAAAATGTTAACACTTCATAAAACTAAAGGTGGTCTGGTGTTAAATAATTTTTTACATGACGAATTATCAGCAAAAATGTTCAGTTAATGAAGGCAGAAGTTATAGAAAGAGAAACTGGTAAACTTTAGGCTCTAACCTTATCTAATTCTCTCAAAGGCAAAATCCTTTCCTGTGGTCCTCCGATCAGATTTATCCTTACAAGAACATGGTTTCTCTCCACTGACAGACCATCAATTATAAAAACTCTGTGGAAAAAAACCCAAACAAAACACAACTAACCTCCAAAAATTAGAAGCTTTGATTTACTAACTGTTTAATTCAGAAAACTTAAAGAAGCAAGAATATTTTGAGAAACATACCGGAGTTAAAACACAGCCTGGAATACATATAGGTAAAAATAAACAGAAACATGAAGCATTTTGAGATGTCTCCAAGCATTGTTCTTTGTGCTTCCCTACCTACTACTGATTAGAAAAAATTGAGCAATTACTGGACCCAAAAGCCAACCCACACCAACCAAACAAAAAAAGTTTA
>VZTT01043561.1:2205-18140 GCA_013400855.1 Buphagus erythrorhynchus | reverse complement strand
TATTGAACTGCTGACTAGGTAATTGCACAATTGAAAAACAGCTTTATGGAGTGTCATATAATGTGGTTTTCAAACGCTTGTAATCTTTCAAACGGGAGGATTTGTTATGATAGTTTGGGATTTCTCTGTTTACATAACGTATTATTCAGCAAAAATATCAGAAGTGAAGAGGAATTTCTAAGTGTTTTCCCCCTCAGCATTAGAACACATATTTTGAATCGGAAGTAAAAAAATCTATATGCAATTTTCTGATCCTTTAGGAGCTGGTGACATCCTAACTCATTTACATCATGAGTGGTAATCGGGAGAGGGAAGTTTATTTGCCACAAACTGCAGAAAATTGTAGTTTTTATTGAGTTCCCTCTATCTGTTTGGTTGGTGACAATCAAAATTGCCAGGGCATTTGCTTTTATGAGTGTCTGTTCTCTTTCATTACTTGTTTTTGACTAGAATAGATAATAGTTTAATTAATGTTTTCCATGAGCACAGTAAGTATATGTTGACTTAATTTTTTAGCAGTTGTCTGCTTTCCTCACTGAAAACTTGAAAAGAAACACGGAGTTTTGATTGCTGCAGTATTCTTAAGTGTCTTCCTCTCCAACACATGGCATTTGGGGGGTAAAAGGGAGATAATACATTCTACACAGACATCATCTCTAGTTGAACAAACAGCAGTGGATCTTGAAAATAAATAACTAAGCAGGCAAACGGTGCTGTTTTTCTTGTTGAATTGCTTACATGTTTTTGTAATTGGTGCTTTAGAGTAAAGCCTTTATCACTTAAAGCCAGGCCATCACTCTTCAGCAGTGTTCCTGTGCTTGTGATGCTTCCCCTTAGAAGGCAATTTGGAGTGGAGAGGTTCAGAACTGCCCTTTTTTGTGTGGAAGGAGTTTACAACACCTTTCTCCACCCACCTCCTGTTGTGGCTGTAGTGCAGCCTTTGCTCTCTCTGTCCCTTTGTGTGTAGTGCTCCTGGCAAGGATCAACAGTGCACGGTTCTCCATGGCCCAGCTCCCCATCCACCTGGCATTCATCTTGCTGTGAAACTTGTGTTTCTTCCTGCAGCCAGTGATCTTTATACACAAATGAAGTAATTTTATGGGATGATATGTCATTTGCCAAAACTAGGAGAAAAAAGGGAGGGCATGTTGAACCCTAGGAAAGACAAACCGTGTGGACTCTGCGTCTAGGGATAGAGAGGAAGTGCCTTATGTTTTCTTTGTGTCTTTAATAATGGCAAAATTTTTTCTTTTTTTGGTGAATACAATATGTTGGATCTCAGCCCATTATGTAGAATTTTAGAAGTTTTACATTTTGAGAGTAGCCAGAAGTTTGGGGATTTTTCTGTGAACTAGTGTGAAATATATGCAGAGTTCAGATACTTTCTTTGGGAAGACTTAAAAGTCTTCTCAGCTAAGGAAACAATCTTGGCCAAGAATAAAGATAATTTCCCATGCACTGGGACTTCTCAGATATTAAAAAAACCCTCAAACACCACCAAACAACAGAAAACCCCACCACAAATCTCCTTTCTTAGCCTGGTAGAAACTTCTGCATTTCTAAAGTAGTTTATGGACGTGAGCAACTTCATTTTCATATTCAACAAACTTAGACTTTGATCCTTACTTTTGGACTTCATAATCCTTATTTATATGAACGTTTCAAATCCTATCAAAATGAAGATAATTTCTTTGGAAGGAATTTGGTTTAATGAAGAAATAGAATTGTCATGAGCTAATGTAAGTATCTGTCCTAGACAGTGTCAGTTATAGTTACAAAACCACAGGCAAAGCTGATTAGCAAAGCTGAAAAATGTCCCTCTGCAAATGGATCTAGCAATTCCAGTAGGGAAGTACAACTTGCTTGATGTTAGATGCAGCTCTGGACCTTGCCCTCCTGGCCACTGGTGTTGCAGAGAGAGGAATTATGTGGCTGTTTGAAACCCAGGCAAAGCAGTGATCATAGTCATGCCTTTCAAGGGGCATGCATCCTGTTTGGAGATACACTTGACAAAGCTCAGCAAGACAGGGCTGAACAAAAATAAGCCCTGCTGGAGAACAAGACTGTCTTTCCTTTGATGGCCAGCAGCCAGATTCATGAGGTCACTTCCAGTCAAATGCAATATGAAGCAGAGCTGTGCCAGCAAGGCTGTAAGGAATCTCATGACACCAGTGGAGCAAATCTACTAAGCTGAGTTCGTGATGAGGTCCTACTTCTAATATAAAAAATATGAAGTTGCTATAAACCACTAAATCCTGTTGGTTATTGCAGTGGAGTGTCATGGAGAACTTAACTAGGTGCTGCCTGTATTCCTCCTTACTGATGCTCTGATACCAGGAAGTGCAATGAAAACATCTCTCAGCTTGCTGCCTGCTACCTGTGCAGGAAATTCCTCTTCCTCTTCTTCAGGAACTCCTGTGTCTGTTGCATTTCCTATCAGTCAGTCTAAATGTTTGGTGACATACAGGAATTCCAGTATGAGTTGCTAAGATACGGCATTGCACCCAATAAACCATAAGTAATTCCTTAGATTTATTGTTTTGACAATTGTGCTGGTATGAAATGTGAAAGGTGACATGGCCTCATTAGCAGGGGAGCAGCTTATTTTCAATATCTGTCTTGTGAACTTTTAGGGTAGTGTTAGAGGTAAGCTGAGGTGTTTGGTGAAATTTGATGTAGGCCTTACTTGGCTTGCAGAATTAAGTATCCAGTATCCAGAAGGATAAGAATGCATCCGTTTGTGTCTTATATATTTAGCATTTCCATTTCTCCTTTTCAGGCACATGGCAAGGCACAATTTTTGGAAGCTCCTTGCCTCATTAAGTACTTGAACTTGTACTTCCTTAAGTTCCAGGTATCTAAAAACCTAATGGTCTTAAAATAATTATTGAAATCCTTAGTAAGTCAGTGTGTTATCCTTGGCTTGGGCAGATAATTTCTCCTCCTGTGGCCTCTGGAGGCCTCACAGGTGCTTCTGCCTGTTGATTCCACAGGAAACCTGGGCACTCTGGAGAGATGTGGTTCACTGGTCACCTGAATCCTCTGGAGGATGCATGTGGCATAATGTGTTTACAGGTTTTAAGACTCTGAAGGCTGCAATAAAAGGTTTAGTAAGTGCTATAACGTACAATAGATTAATGTTATACCAGAAGTGATCCTTAGAGGAGATGTAAAGGTGATACAATTATTATCCCTACAGATTTCTTACAGAAAAATCTAAATGTGGAAGAAAAGCTATACCAAAATGTGTTTTTGTTTTAATGGAGTTTAAATCATGCCTTCCTGTCTTCCCTTTAGGCCATGTGGTGCATGCTTATGGTAATATATGATGACCCTTCATTAGAAAAGTTATAGTATACTTTTGGACACCAGTTGTTATAGCAAAGTGGAAGAGACTTAAGCAGTTAGAATGGGGAAATTGAAAATGAATTTACATTTAAATAAAATAGCTGAAAATTGCATGTTTCAATCTGAATTTTGAAGAATGGAGGCTCAGTTCTCATTCCTTTGCTGCCAGGTGTGTGCTTTTTTAAGTTGAAAAGATTCAGGTTTCCTGTATTACTTGATAAATGGTGCAGCCACAGAATGCTGCAGGAATGGGAATAATCCTGCATGTGGGCTGTGATGATATATCATTATTTTTTCAGTATGCTTGAAGTATGCTGTGGATGAGATCCTCTAAAAATGTATACATATTAGTTATAAAATTACTTGTATTACTTGTTTGGCTGAATCTTTTGTCTGTAATTGGCTTTTAATTAAGGTTTACTGAGAATGAGATTAAAGAAATAATGATTATATTTTGCCCTTGAAAAGACTGATTCAGTTATCACTGTTGCTATTCTCCTGCCAACCCGCTTTCTCATCTGCTTTTCATCCTGTTGAGCTAATTCTGCAGCAAGTGCTGGCTGCATTCAAGGGCCTCCTATAACTTTATCAGCATACCCAGTGTGTCAAGGCAAATCTAGAAAGAAAGTAAGAGTGTATTTTCTCCTTATATGCTATTTGACGGAAAAATGTATTTAGTATATATTTTTTTCAAGTATGCTCTCCAACTGTGTCTATAGATTAATGATATTTTATATCCTTCATGACCATCCTATGAGACAAGTGCTTCTGGTTAACTTGGGAGAAGCATGAAATCTCTTGTTAAAATTTTTTCTTCTGTCTGTTTCTTTTTTAGAATTCCTATTGCTAAATCAAAGAGAAGTAGCTGGGAGCTTTCTGTGCATCTAGGAGATGGAATTTACCCAGTTGCAGTTTCAAAGGATGGCTCATCATTTTCTGTAAGTTCTTCTAATTTTCTAAGAAATTCAGTGCATTGAGTCAATATATATAATATCCTTGACACCTATTAAAATTCTCCATCTTTTCATTGACTAAGGATAGATGTGTGGTTTGTCTTTAGTAGGCATTGCTGTGAATTACCAAACAAGACTCTGACAGCTAATTAATGCGAGTGAACTAGGATTTTTCTTGGGGCCCATGCCTGTGGAACACTTTTGTATATAATTGTTTATTAATTAGTTTCTAAATTATTCTGTTTAGTGTCTTGTTTAGAAGTGGCATCTTATACTCCATTGTAGTTACATGAGAGCAAGAAAATAAATACAATGTTGACAAAAATTGCATTACCTTAAGCTAGTGTTTAGAAAAACGAATCAAAGATCCAAGTGAATTGAATAAGCAATCATACTGGAATGGCATTATTCAGCACTCTGTGGTAGAACTCTATGTGGCCATAGTAAAATGCCAGTGTTTCAAGATTTGCTTATTCACTTCAGATGAATGTGTATAAACTATTGTTTCCTACAAATATCCTAAGGTAATTACGTAAGCACTTAATGTTGTCAGCATGAAAGGCAGGAGGACAGACCATGACAGTAGAAGAACAGTAATGCTGTGTTTGGTAATTCAGCCATTCAGCATAAGGAAGCCAAGACACAAGCTGGTTGAAGTATTAAGAAGATAAGTTTATAGGGAGAACTACTTTTTATGTCTGTTAATGGTGATTCCACAACCAAAATGAGATTTTAATTTTTTTAAATAGGCAGTTGACTTGTATTTGTTGGGTCTTAGGCAAAAGGTTTCAAAAGAGCCTTAATAAGGCAGATTTTCTCAGAATGGCAATGACACATCCTGCTTGCTGAATTGTAGTTTCAGAAGCAAAGGCCAAGTCTGCATGCAGTTTTTAAAATCTATATAATACTCCTAAAATGCATCCTGTGAACTTGTATACAGCCCATTCAAACAACAGAACACCTCTGTCAGATTTCAGCCCGATTTAGAGTTAGGCTGGAACTGGCTTGTGTGACAGAGATAGCCCTTCCCAGGAGCAGTCATTGCCCTCAGCCTTTCCACCTTTTCGTTGCAGCATTGCTGCTGTGTTGCAGCACAAGAGCTGCCTGCTGCTGTGGGGATGAGCCTGCTGATTGCTGTGAGTGTTGCATAGGCCCTGGCTGCTGTGAGCTCAGAAGTGTTAATTCCCATAGTTAGACTTCTCCAAACCAGGGAGCTGTTTAGCACAGCCTACACAAGCATACATCTGCATATGTGCACACATTTTTGAGAGATTTGCTTGAGTCCAAACCCGTCTCTCACTTTAAATGGAACTGCTGACAGTTGTGATGTCTTGCAACAGTATGAGAATTGCAGCTAGTATAAACCAATTTGACAAGATATATGAATTCTGATTTCTGATAATTTGGTTTGTTATTCAAACAATAACAAATTATGAAAGTTCCTTCTCGTATCCTTGTGTCCCTGCAGTAAGTTACTGCTGTTACCTTCTACTGCTAGGTAAGGAGGCAGGAGCATCTCTCAGTGTCAGAGAAGAGGTGCCTAAGCACTAGGGAGAAATTAGGGGTGCCAGGTTAGGACCAGCTGTGTGCCTAAAAGCCTGGGCAAGAGGGATTTGTGACAATTGCTTTTGCATTTTATTTCCCCCCAGTCATGCCTATATACCTGGGGAGATACAATTCCTTATTTATTTGTATCTGGAAAATACCTGTTAAAATAAATTGCATCAAGTGGATTTCAGAAGTCTGTTTCACTTAAACCATATACCTATAAAGATACAGCATATTAAAAATTGCACCTGAGCTTGGGTATGTAAAAAGCAGGTAACTCTTTTAATAGCAAGGTTGTTTAGAATTAAACTTATTTTTATTGTTACTGGATAAATAGCAGAGGACATGTTATTCTTCATCAATAATTTTCTTTTTCCTGGTGTTCTTCTGTGATTGTGCTGCAAACAACAGTATATAGTAAATACAGCACTATCAAAAATCTGAATTATTATTCAAAACTTTACAATGGAAAACCAACTGCCTTAAAACTTCAAAGAAGAGAAATCAAGACTAGGAATGAGAAATCTTGTTTCTGATCAGGAGATATAACGCACCATCAGGAAAAAAAAGGGGAAATTCAAAGCTTGCTTTATTAACTTTGCTGTCAGAAACACAAGCCTCACTTTTTGAACTTCTGCATTTACTTTTTGCTATTAAGTTGGTGTGACACAGGCTCCTGCCTTTGTGGGTTGTGTCCCCTCGTGGCTTGTGAAAAAGCTGAATCTGTGGTGCAGTTAGATAGCCCAGTGGGAGGGCCACCTTCACATTCCCCTTCAGAAGTTTACTCGCACTGCAAACTGTGCTTTGCACAGCAGCATTCGCATCCTGATTTACTCTGTTTACCACAGGGACTCTTCCAGCAGTGACTCCTTTCTTTTTTTCCCTGTAACTCTGCTATACCCACCAGCCCAAAGCTCCCCACCTCGCAGTGTGCAGAGCTTTGTGCTCTGTGCAGGGAGTGTGAGCAGCAGGCTGCTCCGTGGATCCCGCTGTTCTGAGCGCATCGTTCGTCAGCATTTTGGGCTATGGGTCATCTGTGGTTTTCTTCGTTTATCATGAGATTCTTCATGAGTTGTGCAGTGTTAACTGCTTTTTGCTGCTCTTTATTTTTCAGAATTTTGAGTTTTGAAACCATCTGTTTTTAACTATTTTGTTTGTAACAGAGGTCCTTGATGGGGGCTGGCTTTAGGCCACTTTAGCAGCCTTGCTTCCCAAAACTGAAGGATTTAAGGGATAACCTATCAAGTGTTAGTGATGCTTTTTGCCTGAAGCACTACAAACAAAAATATTAATTTTTATTATTCCAGTAGAGGTTAAAAACTTCTGTGAATCCTAGTTTGATAAATTTTCTTTTAAAATATAAGTAACTTGGTTTTTATACTGAAGCCAGCAACATATATGCTAGTACTTAAGTTTATATAAAATTATTAGACTAGAATTTTCAGTGCCAGACAGTTGTTTCTGGTGATACCCTATCAACATAGCAAATGCTTTTGCAATTAAAAGATTCCAATGACCTGACTTGAGAATTAAAATTTAGCAGCTTTGGTGGGACCTGATTGCTTGTGTACAAAGAACTTGCCAATTAAATTGATGTAAATGTCATTTATTCTTTTTTTCTTTGTTCTATATATTAATTGCTTGAAGAATCTTTAAACTAACTGCTTGTCATATATACCACTTAGTTTTTTACAGGACAGATGGTCAGATTCTTAGCTTTGATTAATGTTCTTCTTACGCTTAAAATTTTTTCTCTTGTCAATTGAATTAAAGATCTTACAATCAAGATTACTGCTAAAATAGAATTTGAAGGGAGAATACCTTCCTTTACATGAGACTAATGCAAAACAGCAACAAGCAGCCCAGAAGCAACCCACCACCAGACTCTGGAATCTTTTGTTTGCTTCAATTACAAACAGGAGTCTTTCCCATCTTGCCATTTTCAATTGCTAGTCTGACTATCAAATGTGTTTATTTTATGATTTCATTGATTGAGTTTTGCTGTTGAAGGTTGAAGTCTGTTCTTCCTTGACAAAACTCGACTGTTCTGCAGGGTACTGAAGGGTGGGAGAGACAAGATCATATGGGAACCTACATATATTGAGGAAACTTGGTTTGCTGTGTGGTTTCACTGCAGCATATGAATATGACCCTTCAAAACCAGATGTCAGCCACCAAGTATGGTCTAGTTCCATTGTTTATTCATAGGATGGTTTGAGTTGGAAGGGACCTTAAAGGACATTTAGTTCTAACTGTCCTTCCAACCTAATTTTAGTTCCGTGGAGGAATTTGTAACTGTATTCTATGCAAAAAACTTAATTCTTGAAAATGTTTTTGCCATTATCCGTTTTCTGATTATTTGCTACAGTGTAGGAATAGTCCATCTTGAGAATTCTTTATTGATGATTTGCATGGTTTCTCTGCAAGTAGTTATTCTCCTTTGTCAGGTTTGAAAACAATCCTTTCTGTTAGGGTTCCTAATCTCTGTAGTGTGTGCATACCTTCCCAGACTGCTTAGCCTCATCTTCTCATCATTTAGTTGTCAAAGAATTTCCAGATGTTTTCAGTTATAAAGTAGCTTCTTATCATTGAAGTTGTTTATTTTTATTTTTTTTTAAGCATAAGATGTCATAGTTCAGAAGTTACTTTGGGAAAATGGAAATTCGATATATTTCCAGAGGGACCTATATAGGTCAAATGCTGAATAAGAGGAATAGAGAAAGCTAAATTCCTTAATTTAGATTGTTACTAGAATGGGCTACCATTTTCACAAAACACTGGATCACTTCCTAAATCCAAAGTTAAGAACAGATAAATGTAGTACAGATATGAAATCTCTAGAAAATTTTTTTGAAGCTTGTTCAGTCCAGTTGGAAATGAATGTTTTAAATAATTTTTAGGAAAAAGCCCAGTTCTTTTCTCCTATCTTTTTCTTGAGAAGTAAAGAATTTATTAGATACCTGTGTGGGTGGAAAATCAGCCTGTGTACCTCTTAACATTTCCAAGAAAAAACCTATTGTATAGTATGAAATACCAGCATAAAAATAAAATCTAAAGCATTACTGTTATCATTATTTGAATACATACTACATGACCAATATAGAGTAGGTCCATATTTATGTCAATGCTTTACTGTAGTTAGTGAATTCATGTTTAATTATGGTTAAGCTTTGACTTCAAATTCAAATATAATAAACATTTAATTTGGAGAACTTTTCATGACTGATGAGTAAGTTGATTTAAAAACTACTTCAGGAAATATTTTCATTGTGTTATAAAGTCTCTTTTGGGGGGGAGGAAAAAAATACCACCCAAAAATCAAATAAGTATGCAAAGCATCAAGTGGAACAAGGAATAGTATAATGGAAAATCAGAGCAATGATACAGAAAGTTGCTGTAAGCAAGCTCAGTTCACATTTACTTCCTTAAACACAAATGTGAATGAAGTGGGATAGTAATATAGTGCATATTAAGTTCTGTCTTTCCAGTAGTCTGTGTAGAAGAATAACATTGCCCATCTATCACTATAAAATTAATAACCTTGTTAAGAGAATCAATAAAATACCAGAATTATTATTACTAGTATTTTATATTTCTGGTATGCTTCGGGCACATAATAACTAATTGGTCATATGAAAGAAATATGAGTGGTGTATTAATAGGGATGAAAAGCAAATACCTGTAGGAATTAAAGCAATAAGAGGGGCAGCCAGTTGTAATACAAATTAACATGTATCCCTAGAAGCAGTAGATACAGACTTTCTGCTTAGACTAGTTCTAAGTATATATTTACATGTTATCTATTTGAAATAAAATGTATTGTTGTTCCCATGTCCAATATTAGTTTGAATGAAAGGGAAGTGCATGTGTAAAGGCACTAGTGGGTGGGGCAAGAGAGTTAGATAATCCTTACAGCTTTGTAAGCAGAAAACTTTCCCTGCTTTTTTCCACATGGTTAGTGTTTTACGTGCAGCATAGCACACAAGCTCTTCATTGTAGTACTTGTACAGTTGTGCAAACAGAATTCTTTTACAGAGTGCTATGGGTTACATATGTATTGAAACTATTGTTATGAAGGTTGTATACCAACTTTCAATCTCTTGGTTCAGGTTCAAATCCGGAGCATTTTCTGTTTGTACGACCCGTGTATTGTGTATAATGTCACTTTAATGCAGTATGCGTAATCCAGTGCTGTGGTGAGAGCAAAACCCCTAATTTCTACCCTTGCAAAGCATTGGCTGTAGTAGTTGTGCTCCTGCTTGTTGATGGGCTCCGTGGCTTTACAGATCCTGCATTCCTTTTTCTTTGGTGACAGATTTACTGGAAGGGTAGAGGTTGCCCCATCCTATCCTGATGGGGTGGGGACAGGTGCTCCTGGGAGGCAAACACTCTGCACTTGAATCTTTCAATCTGAGGAGAGCGCTGATTCCTGAGTTTTGACTCTGTGGCAACTGCTTTAATTGCTACGTTTCTGTGACTGCTGACATTGTGGTTTTTTAATGAAAGTGGCCTTGGCCTCAGTATCTTGTTGTGAACTTAGTTTTTCTGGTATGCATTTCCACTCCACCTCATTGAATGTCTCAGAAAGTTTTAAGTGCTGGGATCCCTTACATGAAATAGAGGTAAATATTGATTATTGATTATACTCATATAATATTTGTATGTACTTAGGTGTGCTTTTGTACTAAGCCAGAGAAGAAGCAGAGTGTTTCTGGATTGTACAGTTTTTTAAAATACCATGCCAGTTTAGCACTGTATGATGGTACATATCTTTGTAAAGAGAGATTGTTGGATTGGGTTTGTATGTCTCAGATTAGTTTGTTCACACAGTACTCCATAAACATATAGAGAAAATACCTACAAGGTTGGGAGTTAAAAATTACTTGCGTAATGTATTCACTGTGTGACTTTAAATATGCTCTTCCCTCTGTGTCAGGGCAGTGTAATAGCTTGGTTATAGTAATTTTTTGAGATTTGTAGTTGTGCTACAAAACTCACAGTAGCATG
The DNA here is from genome assembly GCA_013400855.1 of Buphagus erythrorhynchus. NCBI lineage: Eukaryota > Metazoa > Chordata > Aves > Passeriformes > Sturnidae > Buphagus > Buphagus erythrorhynchus. The sequence goes on along the minus strand of VZTT01043561.1, from coordinate 7,284 downwards.
TCTGGCACTGGTATGTAGCCTACAAGACATTTCTAAAAAGAAAATGCAATGAAAGGTCTGAAATGCTAAAATGCAAAATATTTTAAAAGCAGGCATGGTCAATTTGGATGTATATTTTCCTTGTGTTAGAATCAGACTTCACTGCTTTAAAATATATTCCTTAGTAGGCAGAGGAGGAATTAGGTTTTTACAATGATTAATTCTAAATTACCTAATGAAGAGTTTTACCCACACAGGTGGCTTCATAGCATGAATTCCTGTGGTATGAAAATAGAGACTGTGTTCTGCCATGGGTTATGATCCAATGGTTCCAGGAATTCCAGTGAACAGTAAACTGAAATATAAATTAAAGCTCTGTAACAATACAGAACAATAACATACCATTTTCCTTCTTCAGAATGTCACATTTCTGGCATATGGCATTTAATGTGTCCTGTCACCCTTCAGTCTTCCTGTGGTCTTTTGATGTAAGACTAAAAACACCTTGAGGCGTGGGTGTTGCTTCAATTCATTTGTGTGCCATGCGCACTTGACATCCTGCACCACAATATTCATATAATGATTTTCTAATTTCTAAAAGCAGTGCCTACAGGAATATTACTTGCATGCTTTTCTTTCCACTGATTTCTCATCCAACAAAACTAGAAAGAAAATACCCAACAAACTCCTTACTGTACCCAGAAATGACTCCAACATCCCAACCCCTCTTACCAAATATTGTAGAATGAATAGATTAAAAAATGTTGTGAGCTCCTCCTGCTGGTTCAGCAGAAGTAATAGTTGCATTTAAAAGAATGCTAATATAGTGTTAAGAGCCTGGCTTACTACCACAAAAGCCATAGTTAACTCTGCAGCTCCTGGATGCTGCTTCATCTTTAATTCTGTTCTCTGAGCAAATTTTAGCACATTTAATATTCAATATAAGATTCTTTATTGGGATCTCTTGATATAAGAGATACTTCCTTTGGTATAAGGAGGGACTAAAAGGTCATTGCTGTTTTGAGTTCCTTTCTTAGCTCTAAATTTCTTTGCTTCTTTTTTCCCCCCTCCTTTAATTTTTAAGTAAATCAGACTATTAAAATTACTTAAATGTAGCTTTTATGGCTATGAAAAATAGTGCTCCTGTCGTGGATAGATGTGCGTCAGCTGTGACTAAATGTTTTGATGTAGTCTTCTCAAAAGATAGACTAGAAGAGCTTTCCTTTGAAATATGTGAAGCAGTTTTAGACACAGCTTCTCAGATGGATCTAATTAGTCTTTCATACAGACTGGATGTCCGTTTGTTGCAGCTGAGGTCTCATTTCATTCACCCATAACTAGAAACACCTCGCTTCAAACGTGTTTCTTCAAAGAAAGAAGGGTTTAGGGTTCCGTGTTTTACTGCTTTTTGATGTTGGTTTCCCTTTAACTGAGAAGACCTTATGTTTATACAACTGTTATTATTAAGACAACATAGCTTTGTTCGTGAGAGTTCATTTGGTATCCATGTTGGCTATTGCTGGCAGTCAGAGATCTGTGGAATAGATCTTGCTATACAAGACTAGTGGGACAGCTGTAGGGCTGGCTATTAAGCTTGTTGTAACAAAGATTTGAATGCAAGCAGGATATTCTAATAAGACCATGAGACCTGGTTTATGGGAAGATGAAAATTAAGATTAGAGTACAAATGATCAGGTCCATCAGTGGATAGCAGTCCTATTTGTTATTTATACACAGTGTAACGTCACCCAAGAGATGTTGTGCTCTGTTGCCCATTTAGGATGTGTTTACATGGTGCAGTTTAGTGCAGCACAAAGGAGCCTGTGCTGACTAACCTAGTTTGGGCAGTGCTGCATTAATGCTGCTGTACTCCTTCTAGTTGGAATAACTTGTTAAGAACTGGCATGTGCAACTCTGTGTGACAGTGTGTTGTGCTGTGTTGTGACATTTCTATAATAAAGAATATCATTAAAACTGTAGTGGGAAGTGTCTGATCAGTGTTAAACAATCAAAGTGTGATACTTGGATACAGCTGTGGTTCATCTTTAAGGGAAATGAGTGGAAGGGAGGCAGGATGACAGATGCTCTGCATGTGTCTATCTCCCACTGGCTGCTTTGTGGTCATGATGTCATTTAGACTAAGTGGAGTTTGCAGGAACAGGCTGGCTTTACTTTTCTGCTTTCCAGAAGTGTAGCTGAGCTGGTTTTGCCACTGGATATTGCTATTCACCTCTTATCTTCCCTGTGAAAGGAAGGGCAGTCCAGCCCTGCTGCCTCTGATGGTTGCACCTAGGACATGTTGGTAAGAGATGATGATGGAGTGGGCTGCGAGCAGTCTTGCATTAATGGAACTGACTGATCTGCAGGCCTGTCTCTTGGTTGGCTCTCCATTACTGGAGCACATCAGTAAGTCCAGCACACTTTTGTGTTTGCTGGGAACCACTTACTGTAATACTTCTTACCTGCCCTGTGCCTCACCCAGTCATTTCCTCCATTTGCCTCTCACCATGTCACCCTGCTTTTTTTTTCAATCTTCTGTCCATGGAGGCTTCACATTCCCCATTTGTCCTGCCAGGAAGCAGAACTGGGTCTGCTGTGTATTCACTCATATGTTGGCCAGTCCAGCTGTTGGGTGAGAACCAAATTGCCCTTGTCTGTCAAAGAGCTGAATGGAAGCACTCATTTTGTCCACTGTGTAGCTTTTCATTTTCATAAAACTTAACGGGATTTTAATATGCCTGGTTAATACTGACCAGTCAGAGGGTTCAGAAGTTGAGTGTGTGCTGGGAATTTAGAGGAGGGACATGCAAATAAACCATGCATTTTGTTAGCCTCTTCCTTTTGAGATCAGGCTAAAGGTAGTGTTACTGAAAGGGTTAAGAAAGAAAACGATGTTTGGAATGCAGGAGGAGGGAAATTATTTTAAGTTGTTAACAATGAGTTAATGTCTGTGGCTTATCAAGAGTAGAAAATGGAATCAAATTTAAGTAGTCATAATCTATTGCAAATATTTCATGTTCCGGAGAAAATCTATGTATTTCAAGGGCATACAGTAAATTGAAATCAATTGGAAACCAAAACAGACATATAGCTCTATAATTCTAGAATTATTCAGGTCATGTTGGATGCACAGTATGGTGGATTGACCTTGGCTGAACACCAGATATTCACCAAACTGCTCTATCGCTTCCCCTCTTTGGCTGGACAGGGCAGAGAGAATAAGATAGAAAACATCTCATAGGTTGAGATAAGGCAGTTAAGAAAACAAAAGCGAAAAGTTGCACGCACTCAAACAAAGGAAAAGACAAAAGTGTTATTCTCTGCTTTCCATCAGCAAGTGATATCTGTCTACTTCCTGGGAAGAATCCATTCCTAAAAGGTGATTGTGCATTCAAAAGCTGTACCTTCTGTTAACATCTTTTTCCTCACTGCTACTAATGTGTGATTTTTCAAGTCCTGCCTCTTTTGATTTTGTCTTTGTTCTGGTTTCATTCTTCTGATTAAGTCCTAGTTTCCATCCCTCAGTTGTCTTGCCTGGTTCAAGCTCATTGTCTGGCTAGTCTGAATCTCCCCTTTGGACTTCCATATCAATTAGCAATTAGTCTTGGTTCTCTTTTATAGAACCTTCTCCTACATAGCTGTGTCCTGTTCCACAGACCTACAGGCTTTCATCCATGTGTTGGTCCTTATTTTCTAGGGCCTCAGTGTTGGTTTTGCTTATCCCATCTCTTCTACCATACAGTCTGTTGGTAATTCTGTTGCAAATATCACTCTCTCACTATTTGGGTAGTTCTCTCTTTACCCTCATCCTGTACTTGTAGCTCCTTCTTCCTGAACAATCAGTGCATACTTCCCTTTCTTCCATTCTCTGAGATAGGTTTCGTGTGTTTGTTGCCACTTCCGTTCTTTCCTCCATTTTTAGTGCTCTTGCTCAGTGAGTTCCCCTTTGCCTCCTTACTTCTTGCTCCAAATTTTCCTCTCCATCTTTTCTACACCTCCCTCCTGGGCACATCTAATCTTTGTCTCAGCCTGCTTTCTCCAGTTATGGGGCCCTCAGTGTCCAGTTCCTTGTGTGTGGGTTATGCCACTGCTTCTTCCTTTGCTGCTCAGCCCTAGCAGGAGTAAGCATTGAAACACTAGAGGTGATAGTCTTACTAGTTTTATGCTTGCCTTGGTATTCTACAATCCAAACTCATGATTTCAGTGGGAACCTCTGTTCCGCCCTGGGCTAGTATATGTTAAATGCAAGGAAGAATCTTCTAGAACTGTGGCTGTGAAGTGTGCTATATCTACAGATATAGATAGGTTTTGCCTTTTGAAGTGCATAGAACTTGCCCAAAGTTATGCAGGTTGTAGGAGAATGGTAGAGGTGCATTCCAACTGTTTCACTTCCCAGGCAGATTTTCAAGTCTCAGTTCTAAATCATAAAGGAGATATTTCAGCCTTGCATAGAAAAGTCAATAAAATTTAGTAATCTGGCTAAAAATATACTCCTGTATCAGAAATAGCTGCATATTTCTTTCTGAAATTTCTCCTCTCTGAAATAGCTCCTGAATGACTGTTCAGCCTAAATAGAGTCCATCTGAGTTATAAGACACTGAAAATGCAGTGTGATAATGGACAACTTCGGTACTAAGACTCTTCCCTTCCCCCTCATTCTGTAGCTGTGTCCCAGCCCCATGCCTTTTGGCAGGCTCTTCCTCTGCTTCTCCCATGCTCCTGTCTTCATTCCACCTTTGTCTTTCTGTTGTGGCTGCCCTCTTGCTTCCACCACCTAACCTCTATCAGCTGTTTCCTTTATTGCTGTAATCGCTGTGTATTTTCACACAGTGACCTCTTTGTCACTGTTGGAGCAGGCCAGCTGTTTGATGGCAACAGACTAGTTTGCATGCATAGTTTATTCTGTTTTAATTTAATATTTTCTCCTAGCTGATAGAGGAGGAGGGAAATAACCATACACCCTTCATACTAAGCCAAACTGGCATCCTGATTTTGATGATGGTGAGGTTTGCATACTGTTAATTTATAACAAACATAATTTTGAATAGCTTAGCTTTTTTTATATTAGTTTTTTCAACTAAACTGTCAAAGGATAAGGTG
>VZTT01043559.1:4985-16827 GCA_013400855.1 Buphagus erythrorhynchus | reverse complement strand
TTTGTTCCTTGCAGTTGTGTCCAGCATATGTACCAAAATAGCAATGTTTTGATATGTATATTGTGTGGATATTGCATGCAAACACACAAAGTACACATGGAGTATTAATGAGGTTGTGTTCAGGATATTCGTCTGGGTGGAAGTGCTGCCAAGGGTTAACCTGGCATTACTCTTTCAGGAATTTATAATGATGTTTCTACTTCCGAAGACAGGAATAACACCTGTGAAAGCATAGTAATGTGTTTGGAAACGAAAACTTAAAAAACTGAAGGGAACATACATGATCTTCTCCAAATCTTCTTCTCATTATTTAATTCGATGTTAAAAGTTGTATTTATTTCTAAGAAATAACTTGTATTGCACCTGTAATGGACGCTGTTTAAGAGACTAGACTCTACTCCTGAAAATTTGTCCCATCTACTATTTGGTGTGCCCTACCTCTTAGCCTCCAGTGCACCAAGATACATGAAGAGTTCACTTTGCTTAGCCCCCAGTGAAATTACATATTAATTTAAAACATGTAACCAAGGAAAAATAGTGTTCAACTACCATTAAATTTTAATGTACTTGCATAAGCATTTCCTAGCAGCGTCAGGCTGAGGATACAGAAGTACAAAGCAAACTATTCAAATATGAAAGCTCATTTTTGTTTTTTTTCTCTCTTGAACAAAAATGAGTAATTAACCTCAAGGTTGGAGGCTTGCTATTACTTATTATTCCTTTTTTTCATTGCTCTACATAAAAATATATATAAGGACACATCTACATGTGTATAATGCATTGTGTTCATGTATTTAAAGAGCATTAGGTGCAGATCTGGGATTTATAAAAGACCTAACTCAAAAGTCGCCCTGTCATTGCTTTTTAAAAGCACTTTGAGATCTCAGTAATCCAGGTTCTCTGTAAAATTTGCCCTTCAGTCCCTTGTAGTACGAGGTGAAGGGTGGTGGTTGGTGTTATGAGCTCACCCCAGAGCTGGGCTTTGACAAGCTGCTTCCTGAAGCAAAAGGAGAGCTACCTTGACTTCTCTTTGGAGTCACTCCATGTCTTTGGTGTTGCATCCCTTCCTCTTTGTTAGGGTCCAGAAACTGGATTTGTATATATACAAAGACAACTGTACCATATTTTGTGTTCTCTGTTGAATATGGAGAGATGTGACTGAGAACTTTGAAACATAAACAACTATTCTAGAAATAGTAGCCCTTTACTGTGAGCCTGCATCACACACGGTCTTTCCAAGCAGCTTGCTAGTATTACCTGTGTTCTTAGATTCTGTGGTTTCTTGTAGTTTTGTTGTTTTTGTTTTTTGGGCCTTTTTTTTAACATGCTGAGGATCTCTTGAGTCTTATTTGAAACAAAGAAGCTTTTTTTTTTCTTCAATTAAATATTTTTATGTGACACAAACTAAATTTTTTCAATAGAAGTTTCCTTGAGTTCCTGAGATCCCAGCAGAGTTTCAGGGGTGAGAGAAGACAGGAAGTGCACTCTCACCTATAACATGGAAATAACACAATATATGAGACCCATATTCATATTCTGTGTTCTAGAAGTTATTGACTACTTTCCAGCTGTAATATCTTGGTTTTGAAGTTAGTGTGGTTTTGGTTCCATGATTTTTAAAGTCTCCATTTTACTTTGAATGGGAAAGAAAGCAAAGCTTGTGAAACATGAAACCACCCTCTTCCTACTCCCCTGCCTTTCTTAAGAGTGTCTTGTAGTAAGACAAAGAAAACCAACCTTCCTGATATTCAGCAGAGGGTATTTCAGCTGGGAGCTGGGCTCTAGAAACCCTCCACATTCCTCACTGCTTCATCAAAACTGGGATTTTCGTCAGGATTTTGCCTGCAATAGAGGTACTGTGTATGTCTGGGTCCGGTGTAGTTGCACCAAGAGAGAGGAGGGTATTTTTCCTTGAAGATCTGTTTGCTTTAAATATCAACATGCACTGTGTACATAATATTAATGAATAAATGTTATTTAATCATATATTTTCTTCAGAAAAAAAATGTGTGACTTCTCTTTTAATAGGAAAAAAAGCCTATGTGTAGAATGTATAAAGCATAATTACTGAAAAATATACTGGACCTTTAACTTATTGTGATAAATATGCAGGATGACAGAGCTGAAAGACAGTTCCATTTTGCACTATCACAGAGATCTCCAGTAGCACAAATATCAGAAGGGATCCAAGACAGATAAAATTAGAAATACAGATACAGAATTCTAGATTTCCTCTGTGAGTTCACCCACTCACGTATACTTAAATTTGGAAAATATTTTCATTTGTATAGCCTCGATTCCTGTTCCTTCTTAACAAACAAAACCCATGACAAAAAACCTCACCAAAAACCTCTCAAAACAACTCCAGAAACAAGTTAATATTCTCTCTGCAGAATCATCGCACACAAGTACATCTCTATTCTGAATCTGCTCTTTGTCATCTAATAATGCTCAGTGCTCTGTTGTACCTTCATCTGTATCTGCATGAGTAGTTTTGCCTTTAACCCAGAAAACTTGAAGGTCTCATCCTGAGTTCAGAGGTGCTCTGCTAATTGCTGCAGAAAGATCAATGATTTAACCAGGAAGCTTCAGGTTCAAAGTACTTGTAAATCACTTAAAAATTACTCCTGGTGAAATACAAAAAGGAGTCATGTTTCTAGTCACTTTTTGGCAATTTTTACTCCTTATTCAGAGAATTCAGCCAAAGATTATCTTCACCTATCTTATAAATTGTTCAGGAAAAAACAAAATAACCCCACAAAATCCTACAACACTGACTCCTCTCTTGTGATTGGCCTTGCCTTCCACTTTCCTCTTCTCTGAAAGAACACACATTTCTATATCTTCTTATTGAAGCCTAAAGAACTCTCCACTAGCACTCTTCCCCATGAAATGCAATGTTCAGGGTGCAGAATCTGACATGTGAGGTCATATGACACAATTGAAATGGAGCAATTTACTCAGCTTCTTCTCAAGGTAATGTTGCAGTCTTAAGCCACCATACGACCATAGTTTTGACTCAAAAAAATACCACTGATCCAGTGGGTTTTAATCTTTGGTTTGTATCCAAAAAAGAAAAACAAAAGTTCCAGTAAAACCATAGGCTCCTCAACAGTAAATTAAGTTCACAGACCTGGGCTTCTTTTTCTATATTTTTTCCTTAAAAATAGCTCATGAACTTTCTGGGGCCAAAGAAAATGGTTTATAAATGAAAAGCATGGTTGAAACCAAACATTGGACCTCAGCTCTTTACGGTTACATGTAAAGTACTTTTTATCTTACTTTCTGACTGAAATGGTATTTTCAAAGTTTTAGTTTCCACTAATTTCCCTCTCAACTGAAATCATGAACAGTCTCTATGTCCTTTCTTTCATTGCTTCTAACAGCTTGCCTGGAACAGCCCGTACATCACAAATATTTCCTGCATCCCTCTTCAAACTGAACGCATGTAAGGAAAAATATGTTAGTCTGCAGGTGTCACTCCTCTGCTGTCTTATCTGATAGGGTGCAGTGAGACTTTGATACCTCATGAAAAGTCAGACACTTTCCAACTGAGCCCAGTCACAGTGACTCCAGTGAATGTATCAGAGAAATGCAACCTGTGAAATTTCTCCCTCAGCCCTGGAGGAGAGGAGCCCTTTCACATCCCACAGGAGAATCCCAGAATTTACTAGGCTTTTTCCAGAACACATGCAATACTCAAGATAGGGTGTGGAAATATGGTGAAATACAAAGAACAGTGGGAAAGAGTGGCTAAGCTTAAGAGAGACTGGCATGAACAAGTGGGATAGCAGAGAATTTCTTATTCCTAGTGCTTAAAAAAAAAGCAGAATCCTGTAAGTGTAGAAATCACAGTGTTGCTGTATCCAAGAAGCTGTAAAATAAATCATCCAGATGAAATATATAGCTATAAAGTCAAGGCATGGCATGAAAAGGTCATGGCTCTTGTTTGAAGGGAAGACTCAGTAGAAAGAATGTTATGCAGACTGGAAATTATAAGGAAATTTCTTTAGACTGAGGTTCATAAGGGTGGCACAAATGCTTCCACTCCTTAGCTGAAGGATTTCTACAAGGAGCAGAGGATCTTCAGAGGACAAGGGTTCAATTTCCTCACTGGACTCATGATGCACAGATTTCAGAAATTTTGTGTCAGTCTAGCATCTCATCAAAACAGCAAAAAAAAAAAAAAAAAATCCTGATAATTTTTCTCCTGTTTATGATAATGTGTAGTATATTGAATTTTCTTTGAGGAGATGGCATTTTTTCATTTTTAGGCATCTTATATTTTTCCGATGAATAACAAAATGATATGTGTAAATGCTGAAACAGTGGAGCTTTGACAGAAAGTTCAATGAGTTTATCTATTTTTGTCTGAGAAAATTGCTGTCAGTTCCTATTGCAGCTCCCCAGGCTGAAAATGCATCTTTCATCATGGGTGAGATCCTCATCTTGCTTTTCTTGTATGTCAGTTCAAAGCTGTTCCTTTGAGGTGAAACAACTGTGACACTCCTGTACTGGAAGAAAATTCAGATTCTATCCCCAGCAATTTGCACAAATTTTCATTTGTCCCTCTGTGCATGAACAAGTGTCTTATATTTTAGGTTTGTGGATTTAGTTTTTTTCAATGGATTAAAGGACTGAAAAATCTTATTCTCACAAGAGTGAATGTATTTTAGTATTCACAATTCAAAAAAAGCCCAATTTCCCATTCATTCACTGTGTGTTTGGAAAGTTTAATGCACTCCTTTTAGCAGTGAATTCCTCTTGACACGTCTAATCTGACATAAAGCCACCAGAGAAGAGATTTCAGCTGGTAATCTTGAGACTGAAGATCTAAATTTTTTAGGATGTTAGTCACTTACTTACAGGTAGGAGATAATTTTAAACTTCCTCCTTTCCTAAGATGCAGAACTGAGATAATTAGTGGGTTTTTTTACTGTTCCACAGGATTTGAAGAAGAATCAATTCCTGTCTGATAAAAGAAATTACTTTAGAAAAAAAAAAATTGGAAAAGGTTCGTGCCACATTATAATCCAGGGTAAATAAAGAAAAGTTCAATAACTTCTGGAAAAATTCTGGGCAAAATCAAAGCAATATGCTTGATATCAAAGCCTGAAGTTAAAACCTTTGGCTAATGTTCAGTCACCATGCTTTACTGAATTAATTAAATAGTTTAAAGCTAGTCTGGCATAGGCAAAGGTTGTTTTTCATTATGCCTGAAATGTGCAAACAGGGCTTTGAACAACAGCATTGTGAAGCCCTGAAAACTGTTGTAGTGTGCTTCACAGGAATTTCTTTAAGGGATTTATTTTCCTATGTTTTACACATAAAATTTTTTTTAATAATTAGTCAGTGACTTAAGCCTAGCTCTCTGAATAGTTCTCTGCATCAAAACTTAACTCTAGACCTTTTGAACTTCACTCAGTACTACTAAAAATCTAATCCATTCATGAATATTCATCCAAGGGAATAGCAATTGTGATGCTATTGTGTCACTTCTACATAATTGAAGGCTCTTCAGCAACACCTGTGAAACCTGACTTTTAAACTAAGCATAGCTATCTTTTTTTATGTTTATTTTTTATTATATCACAAATACCACCCTGGGAACATGGTAAAACAGATGATTTTGAGAGTTGCCCTCTAAAGAAATGAAGAAAACATAAAAGCATTCTGCAGGGAAAAGTAAATTAGAAGGATTGGTTTCATTAGAAGGCACATAAGCTTTTGTGATCCATCTGTTGGCAGTAGCTCTCCTCACTAAATAGACCTGGATAATAAAGAAATAAAAACCTGCAAATTTAAAAAAAAACCTCTGGGAGTTAAAAGTTGTTCCAAGCTCTTAGAATGGTCCCAGTGAGAAAGAAAATAGGATCTGTCCTGGGCAGAACAGGTGGCATTTTCTCAAGCCACAGATGTCCTGATATTAGAGACAAAAATCTGATGACAGACTGCTGAAGGACATGAGACGTATTAATGCAGACCTTCTCCATCTTCATGCCTCAACACTGCCAGGGTTTCTTTGTCCACACCTGGAACAAAGTCCTTCAGGAGGAACCTGTACTGACAGCTACTCTGACAAAGGGGCTCAGACAGCTCTGACCCCTGACTCAGCCTTTTGGTGAAATGGTGCTTTTAGAGAAGCTTATCCTCCCTTTTCCTGCAGCTGGCTGCTCTCAAAGGTAGCAATTCTAATTTCTGCATTGGGTAGGTCAGTGGCTAGCTTTAGGCGGGGCTTCTTCCCTATCAGGCCTACTGCATCCACCTCTCCCTTAGAAGAGGATGATACCTTGGCTCAATTTTTCCTGTTTTTGTAATACCCTTTCTTTTCTGAATGCTACAAGCTTCCTTCTGATAACCACCAGCATTACTATTCCTACAGGCCTGAAATTTTTATGCAAAATCTCCATCCTCTTTACCAAGGATGTGTTTTATTTTTTTTTTCTTGTGGTTTTAAGCCACCATGGAAGCTGCAGTGAATCATCTGGTTAGCTACAGCTATAGGTGATAATGAGGCCATTTAGCAATCTCTCCAAAGTGCTATTCTGTGAGACTTTTCTTGGCTTCACTCTTTGTTAGCCTTATTTTCTCTGTCTGTAAGTCACAAACCTGAAATTTCACGAATTTGTATAATGCAGCGTAGAGAAATCTTGCAGAGAACTGCACCAATTCAAGGTAAGAGAGGTACATTCTTCAGGACTAGAGTGAAATATTTAGATGCATAGAAAATTCCCATCCAGGGATGGTTAAGTTTTTGGCTGGAACACCTGAAAATCTACTTGTTCCTTCAATTGTATATGTATATGTAATGCATGTATATGTAATGGTGCTTTGGAAAATTGCTTAGAGTGACAGATAGGGAATAATAATTAGAGTGATACCAACTTGTTGGGGGTTGAATTTTTCCCTTTTCTTTCTGTGGAATTTTTCCCATTGTTATGCTAAGCATTTGGGACTACACCCAGAAGCTCAGATAGCTAAGGTAACAGTTTCTCTCGAGGAGAGGGGAAAGAAGAGGTGGGACAGGGGCCTGCTCTCTCGGGCTCACTCTCGCTCGTCTGGCTCGGAGCAGGACGGTCGCTACAAACTCCGCGCTGCCATCCCGACATGGGGGAGCTGCCTTCCCTGGCTGTGGGATCCCCAAACCTCCCTGCTCAGACACTCTCTCTCTCCTGCATCTCCTACCGACTTCAGCACATCCTTTTGGAGCATCAGGACTGACCCTGCGCCAGGACCTGTGAGCAGTGTCTCCCCTCCGCCCTTCCCATCTGGGACACAGACGCCATTCCCCGCAGCGCCCCTCCAACCACGTGGGATCACTGCTTCTCCTCCCTGCTCACCGGGAGCTGGCAGGGAGCACCAGAACATATATATATATCAGTAAAGAACTGTTATTCCTACCTCCATATCTTCACCTGAGAGCCCTTTAATTTCAAAATCACAGTGAAGGGAGGGGGGGGTTTATACTCTCCTTTTCAAAAAGAGGCCCCTGTCTCTTTTAGCAAACACCCATCTTTCAAACCAAGACACAACTGTAATGTCTGAAGAATATTTGAAGAACAGAGGCAAATAACATCATCTGGAATACAGAAGACATGTCTAAAGGAATTTCAGGTGGTTTTTCACTGGGTGTGGGGAAGAAGCAGACTGAAAAAAACCCAGAAATGTTCTGAGAGTACTGAAGGTGATCAGAAGGGTATTATTAGTCTGGCATTTCTGCATGCTCTGCAGGAGTCCAGATGCCAGGTTTACTTTGATGTTTTAGAACTTTAATTAAGCTTAACGAAATTAATCTTTAAACCCTATGAAAACACTTTTCTTCAGCATCCCTGTGTTAGACTCAGTATAGAGACTTAAAAGATAGTTTTCAAGGTCTCCAAGATACAGAACCAGAATATTATCTTTAAAAAGGGTAAAGCCTGCAGTCCTTCTATTCTCAGTCATTTGTGATTAGCCTGACCTCATGTCCCTATCTTAAACATCTCCCAGCCACAAATGTTAGCACAGGCAGGGGCCACAGAGATGCCCTTGTTGCAAAGAAATACAGTCTGCCATGGCTCTGTATGAAAGAAAGTCAAAGAGACTTCTTTCTTCATCTTTGCAGAATACACACACATATTCTGGCCCCAGACTGTGTTTAATCTACTAGTTCTGCTTGTGCAGAACAAATAGTTCACTGAGTACTCTTCTCAAGCCAAAAACCTGGAAAACCCACACAGGACATTGTGCTGGGCTAAAGGAACATGTAAAATAGCTACTCCTAAATTCCTGATTAGAAACACTAGGATAATGTTTTCTATCCTTCCCTTGCAATCTTGAAATGGGCATCATGAGGGTAACTATAAATATTTCACATTTCAGTAATATTTCAGGCAATGTCACATGAGAATAAAGCAAAAATGCACTTCTGAGCTACTTTAGTGACATCTCTCTAATATGCTTGACATGCAAGACAGAGATTCATCTTTTAGATGATTAGATAGCTGGATTCCTTTCACCCTTTGATGTCTAGCAGCTTCTTGCTCCCTTTTTGAGTCCTAGATGCATAATGTATATCTTCTTTACTTAGTTAAGTGGTAAATTCTGAATTGCTTCTTAGTCTTCCATCAAATATGAGTCATGGGCCAAGTCTGCCTTAGATAACCTCTAAAGATTGAAGTATATAGTCCAGCTTGAATCCAGTAAAGAATATTTCTGTTCAGTTCAATAAAAGCTTTATGGATTTTTTTCTTTTCTTTTTTTTTCCTTCCTCCCCTCCACAAACCTCCAAAACTATAAGAAAAATTAGTGTACCCCTGACAAGCCAACATTAAATCTTTCAGTCTTGTGTAGCTTTTTCCAATACACTCAGAAGGAGGAAATTCTTCCAAAGCACAAGTGGTGTTTTGAGTTGCAATAGGTGTAATATTAACACCATTATGGTCTTATTTCAGCAGTAATGTTCATAACAGGGGTCTATAGAGAAAAAATTTTTTTCCTTGGCTATTTTTATTCTCCCTGAAACAGCAAACAGATGTTAAAACCAATAGAGAACACTCGTTTCAATTGTTATTTTGCCTTTCAAATGGAGCAACTGAATAGACTGACATGAACATTGTCTATTTAATGCTGCACAATACAGAAATGGCAACTAAATATTGTTTTCACATATATGTCCATGCATACCTTCTTGCAATGTAATCTGGTAAATTGCTGGCAGCTGCAGCTCATGATAATGCAACAATACACCACAGACTTAGCTCAGTGGCATATCTTTTTAAGATTTTGTCTCTTTCCAGTTTTTTTTATTGATTCAGTCCACATCATGAAAACTGGCTAAGCAGACCTGATTGTTTGGCCAATCATTTAATTTTGTGCAATTCTCCTCTTCTATTACACCTGATTGAATCAATTTTAACATCCCTGACTACTTTCTAAATACTGTGTAGCTGAATGTTGGACTCATTCTCATTTGTTCATTGAAGGTACAAGAACAGAATAGTTTGGGCTTTTATAAGAGGATCCTGATAATTATGGTTTTTGTTTGTTACTAAATACATTCAGGTAAATTCTCTTCAACTTCAAGGTATTTTCTTGGAATAGTAAGATTCATGCCATCCGTGCCATACCAATGTTACTAATGTGCACAGACTGCTAGTCTAAAAATGGATGTTTTCTTTTGAGCATTACATTTTCCAGGTCAGTATGAGTTAGCTGGGCATTATGCAGAGCTAAACATATTTCTTTTACATTTTTGCTGTGAGCTAAAGCAAAGGCTGAACATCTCAGATTCTTAAGAGAGAAAACATTTGCAATTAAACCTACAATGAGTAGACTTATCTTTTGTAAAATACACATCTGCATCTCAATCTAAATCCAGTGCTTTAGATAGACCAATGTTGAAAATTATGTATAAGCTGACATAGTCTATTCTAATCAAATAAAGTCATAGGTCATAGCTTCCTCCAGCAAAAAAAATAGCTTTTTCAACAAGTTGGAATTTTTGTGTTTGAAAAACCCCTTAATTTCAATGGGGTTTTTTTTTCTGTAATCTACAATATTTATGCTAGTGCTTTATGTAAATGAAAATAAAGGCATAAAACTATATTGGGGTATGTGTAAGTCAGCACAGGCAACCTCTTCACAGAGAGGGAATTTATTGCCATTATCGTTCTAACCATGGGATCCCCAAAGATGCACCATGGCAAAGTTGAAAATGCAGGCACCGTAAACTCAATTCCTGCTAGAGGATCACCAGCCTGCTGCCCACATCTGTTTATCAAGGAATATTCCCAGCTACAAGGGCACTTGAGCATATTTACCATCCTACTTGCAAGTCTTCAGCTTTTAACTCATCTCTCCTTGCAGGGTAATAATATCATAAACACACCTGTAAAAAGCAAGTGCAGTCATTCTCCAGTTGATTTAAAATAATGAAATCCTGCTTGGTTTAGAAAACTTTGATCTGGTTAGAAACTTCTGAAGTATCAGTTCCATCTCAAACTCCTACTGTAAATGCAATGTTTCTAGTGTTTTAATTTGAACAAATGCACCATACTATTTCCTTCTCTGAACATCAAGTTTGCAAGTCTTGTAGTATTAGTGCTACTTTCTTTTGACATTGTCAGTAGATTTTTTTTGAAGCCATATTTGTAGGAGCAACTCCAACTGTATTCAAATATCACTGTCTTAAATTGTTTGGATGCTTAATGGTAGCTGAAATGGCAAGCTAGGAGGAGAATAGCAGACCAATTGTCTTGAGGACCAAGTCTTTTAATGTGAGACTATTAAGACTATTATTTTGTAATTAATTTTGTGCATTCATTCTCTGTCCGCTGAAAGCTCTACAAAGTGGGTGGTGATAGAGGTTGATTCCAGCACATTACAGGCTGCATAATGCCTTTATGACATCACCACAGATTCACAGAGCATCACTAAAATAAAGCAAAAGATCACAGTTTGGTTTAAGTGTATATATTCATTTTTTAATTTATTTTCTCTTTCATTTTGGCAAAAATTCCAATATCTTTTCTCATTGATAACAAAATGTATTTAGTCTTATTCTTTACTTGTCATTACATTAAGCACAGAAATGTAAAAGAAGCAACAGGTTCATTGGGTGTTGACATTCACTCAGTAGCAGCGGACAAAACAGAAAACAATTTTTATTGTTGTTTAATGTTTATGTTTATCTTTGAATAAACTACTTTCACTTTGGGAAAAGGATACGTACTTTCATCTAACTCAGACAGATGGAAAAGAGTCTTATTTTACAACCATCATCTCATATCAGTGCATACTTTCTTTCATTTTGCAGGAGTGATATCAAAATCCCATAGTCTGTGATGTCATTTAATCAGTTTTGCTTTAATTTAAGAGCATTTAAAGCTGAAATCCACTCTGGGATAGAACTATCTTGAATCCTGTAGTCAATTCCGGTCACTTACTTAACAAAATCAATTTAAACACAAGATATGCCTGAGCAGGAACTGAACAAAAGCTGACTGATGAATTCAAGTATTTGCTCTGTGATATGTAGAAGTATTTCCAATTTCTTTGCACAAAGAGGGCAGATTTAAGTATGCAGTCAAATCACCTGTAAGGAGGAATTCTCAGTAATGAGAGATTCATATCCTTGTAATATAAAGCAGAGAATAAACTGCCTTCCTGCAGAGAACAATTTTTTCTACATTTTTTTGCTAATAATGGAACTATCCACAGTGCTACCAGGCATTCTTTGTGTTAGAACCAGCAACTGCATATTTGACCTGGGCAAGATGTAGAATCATAGCATCATTTAGGTGGAAAAAGACCTTTAAGGCCATGGAGTCCAATTGTTAAGCCAGCATTGTTATTGTCACAA
>VZTT01043558.1:5086-25790 GCA_013400855.1 Buphagus erythrorhynchus | reverse complement strand
CCCGGCGACGGCGGCCGGGCGCGATGCTCTGTTAGGCGGCCCGAGCTCTTGCGAGCGCGGCGGGCAGGCGTAGCAGCCCGTAGCGGAGCTGGGAGGGCGAGCAGGCGGCTCCCCATGGCGAGCAGCCGGAGCATCGAGCTGGAGCACTTCGAGGAGCGGGACAAGCGGCAGCAGCGCTCCGGGCCGCGGCGCGGAGGCTCCGGGTCGGGCGCGGGGCCGCGGGGCAATGGGCTGGTGCCCAGCCCGGCGCACAGCGCGCACTGCAGCCTCTACCGCACCCGCACCCTGCAGGCGCTCAGCTCCGAGAAGAAGGCGCGCAAAGCCCGCTTCTACCGCAACGGGGACAGGTACTTCAAGGGCTTGGTGTACGCCATCTCCCCCGACCGCTTCCGCTCCTTCGACGCCCTCCTGGCGGAGCTGACCCGCTCCCTGTCGGACAACGTGAACCTGCCGCAGGGGGTCCGCACCATCTACACCATCGACGGCAGCAAGAAGCTCACCAGCCTGGACGAGCTGGTGGAAGGTGAGGGGGGATGGAGGTGGCCGTGGGACTCGGTGGTGGCTTGCGGGCGCTCCCAGGGGCGAGCTGCCCGGATCAAAGCGGAGAGGTCGCCTTGCTGAAAACTGGCGGCCGCAGAGCCCCTGAGGGCAAGTGGCCACGGTTGCCCCCTGAGGGCAAGTGGCCGGGGGTGCCCGCTGCTGTGAGGGGCGGTAGGGCCCCGTCTTTCCAGTCTTCTCCCGTCCCCCCGAGTGCTGCCATCTGCGTGCGCTGGGCTCGGCTCCAATGGTAGTTCAGCAGCAGGTGCTCCTTTCATCTGCAAGGACTGTGAAGTTCTTGGTTACCTTCCATTTTTAAGAGGGGGAAGTGCTGTAGTTTGGTTCTCTGAGTGTCACTGTTGACTCCCGGTGGCTTCAGCCTTCAGAGAGGAAGCTCCAGTGCTGTGAAAAAAGGGTATCTATATCCTAGCGTTTATTAAAACTAACAGATGTAAAGTCCTAGTTTCAAATGTGGTCAGAGTCCATATTAACAGAGGGAATTACCTACCTTGCCTGACTTTCAAAAGCATGTTATAGAATCAGATGTATTTCAGAGTTGTTCCTAAGTAGCTTTTCATAATGGGACTTAGCTGCTAAGGTTACGTAGACCTTGCAAATCTGAACAGAGCAGCGCTTGACTGTCTCGAAATGGGGCCAGAGGTATTGTTTTGTGAATGACACTCATGCCCTTTGTTTGTGGGGAGTGATAATTATTGGAATGAGGAGCAGAATTCCCCAGTCTTTTCACATGATGTCTTAAAATACAGTTTAAGCTCAGCATTGCCTGCTTCCCAGATGCACGGGTTATGTTGTGCACACTGAGAGGTTCATAGTGAATTTGCACTTGATGGTTGTTCTCAGGTATTTAACACATCAGCCACTGCAGTCTTCCACCCTGTGACTCTGTGTGCCAGGTATAGCTGGTTTGTATTAATGAAGAACTAGGATTTTTTGTAGGCTTTCCAATGCCTCTTGCTTCCTAGGCTTTTCTATCCTCTGAGCTTTGGCTTGGAAGCTTTCCTTTTCAGAGCAGTGCTGAATGACACCTGGAGAATTGGATGGGAAAGGGAACCTGAAGACCTTTATCTAATCCATCAGTAAGATCACTGGGAGTTAGGGACCAGCTGCTTCATAGCATGGAAGAGAAAGGGAGGGGGTACAAAATTTGCTGTGCCAAATGGGCCTCCCTCAAAAAAGATGTGCATGGAAGGGCACTTCCTGATAGTACCACAGTGCTGAGGACTTCTGTGATCTGCTTATAAGGCTGTTTTACAGTGACAACTGAGGAAATATGAAGTGGTTGTAGAGTGAAATGTTGACCCTGTGGTGATAAAAGAAATGAAGTAAGCGAAAAAACCTTCATGATTTGGTGGTTAATTTAGAGATACCTTAAAAAATATGATATACTGAAGTGGTGGCAGAAGGGAAAGGAGGTGAAACTAGCAATAACATGGGGTGACACTTGAAACGTTGCAGCAGGAATGGTATTAAGCTTTTATGATTTAAAGATTTTTTTTTTATCTTTAAAACAAAGACAGTTACTTGCTGGACAGCAGTATATAGTCTTACAACTATAAATTAATAACTGAAAGCAAAACTTACTCTTTGTCTCTTCAAATACTCATTGGAAGCATTACCTTTGTCGTGGCTCTTCACTGGAAGAATGAAGCAAAATAAAAGTCACAGTCAAAATGCTACTTCCATGCTTTCTCAATGAAATAAAAGGGGGGAAAAAAAGAATGCCAAGTACTTAGTCATCTATCCATGACCACTGTAAGATTAATCACCACACAGAGAAAGAAAAGTATATATAGGAAGGAAAGGACAGCAAACAAGTAGTGAATCTGTCATTCCTTGAAATTACTTGAGTTTTTTTGTCAGCTATTTTGTTCTTGAGGTGCTGGAAGAGATTTGATTTGGTTCATTTTCTTTATTTCTCATGGTTACAGCACAGCAAGCTTGAATTTCTGCTGTTGAGTAAATACTCCAATATTGGTGTTGACCTAAAACTTGAACTGCAGAAGCACCAGAAGTAGTTTTGAATGGTGTTTTGCTGTATTGCTTTTTAGTATTTTCAGAAAGGAAAATAAAACTAAAGTGCTATAGTGTGTGCCAGCCACAGGCTGAGCACCAGAGGGGCCATGGCTGCGTGATGCAACACTGAGCTCTCTGCTCTCTTGGCACCTTCCCAGTGTTCCTGAACTGGGACATGGAGTCACAGCAGTTCAGGTTCAGTAGTGGCAGATCTCTGCAGTGAGCAGAAGGTGAGTGCTCAGCAAACCTTGCCAAGCCAGCAAGATCTGCATTAAACCTGCCTCAGCTCCAGCCTGCGTTTTTAGCCTTTGGACAGTGACGTGTCCCAGTACAGGACAAGCTCTTTAAGGCTTATTTGCTATTTATCTATCTGGGATATAAAAGCTGGAAACATCAAATTCTGTATCATAATGAGCTGAGTTGAGTCACTGAGAACTGTTTTTTTTTTTGAGTTTGTCTGTGTTTGGCAATCTGTTTTACTGTTTGTCATTTTAAGAGAGCTAGTGCATAGACATACTGAGGATATGAAATATTGCTGTTATGGGTTCAGGCAGTTAAAATTGGACCAGATCATATTTATTAGTCAAAAATAGAAGCTCCATTTTATGAAGCATATTGTATTTCTTAGCTGGATATGACAATCAAAAAAGCATGCTCTACTGGACCAGCCTGTGGCAAATATAATTTATATTCTCAGCCCCTGCAGATTAGGAAACATTATGGCTTATGAGTTTGACAGTTTTCACTGTTTTCTAAGAATGGGAGGAGGGAAGAATTTCATTGTCTGCTCCTGATCTGTTTGAGCAGGCAGATCCAGAGAGGAGATGAGGGCTGGCACTATTATGACTTTCTTATGGTTTTCTTTCTTCCAGCTTTACTCTCAGACATAACACTCCTTTTTATTTTAGAATATGATATTCCATGTGTAATTTTATACCTTTCCTTCAATATCAAGTATTGAATAGTAGATTGATTTTTTATTTTCTACCAGAGTTAGCTATTTAAGTGTTTGTCTATTTCCTTCAGTTTCCCTTGGAAATGTAGGCTTCCTAAAGCATGACACATGAAGAATAGAACTGTGCAGCTCTTTAGTCCTGAGCTATGTGTTTTATGTGGATGTTGGTCATGCTCTGTCTCTCTGCTTTCATTGTCTTGTTGATGAAGGATGTGAAGAATCCCAATTGTAAAGGTCTGCCGCAAAGCTGGGAGTTGTTTTTGGATTTTGGGAGATGAAAGCAAGCGTAGACTTTATTCCTGGAAAGAGAAGTTCTGTTGATTTTTGCATCTAATGGGAATCCTACTAGTTCCCTAGAAAAATGGCTGAGTCTTTGTTCATTCAACAACAATGCTTAATTAATACAGTCCTTTATAAAATGTCAGGAGTTTTGTCTGCATGGCTGTGCACACAATCAACAGGCATCTGCAGGGAAGTCTTTGGGCAGGAGGTGGGAATGTTCTGGGCAGGGCAGTCCTTATGCATGGCCAGGACACACAGCATGTGGCAATATCTGATTTACAGATCAGATGAGTTCTGCCTCACTAATACAGAGTAAGAGAATGTGTTTAGAAATGAGGTGCTGAACAATCCAAGTTTTTTTTGCCTTAGACCATTGTTGTTACCGCATGTTACATTTTAATCCCTCATAAAGTACCTTCAACTTTAGATGATGGGCACTGTTGTATTAGGTCGAGAATATGTTTTCTCTTGTCAGGGCAAACAGATGGTAACACCAAGTAGGCAGTTTGTATTTTTGCTTGTTCTAAAGGTATGATTACCCTCTTGTGCTAGAGCCAGAAGCTGTAATGCTTAAAAAAAAAAAAAAAAGAGTCAAATGTAGCAAGTTGAACAAAGAAGGCTATGAAAGAAGGATTTAAAAACACCGAAAGAATATTCTTCCAAATAAGTGTTCAAATCACTGTAGTGCCACAGTTCTGGAGCGATGGGGTGTGGATGTGAAATGTGGATGTAATTCTTAGAATAAAATAGTTCTACCACCATCCATCTCCTAGTTTCAGGGATGAGGAAATTCTAGTTTACCTGAAAAGGGTTATTTACTTCCTGTGAAGAAGGCACATGGTGTCAGATGTGTTTGATACCAGGTGGCATTGACTGTTTTTTGAAAGCTTTTACCCTGCCTTAGCAGGGGGTTGAACTTCCAGAGGTCTCTTCCAACCTCAGCTGTTCTCTGATTCTGTGAAAGCCTGTGGGAAGCTGTAATCTGAACCTCTTTGTGTCTAAATAAAATCAGAAGAGAACTAGTAGCAGTTAGTCATCTGCTAAAATCCTGGTTGTCATGCTAGGTTTTAAAAAGTGCATGGGGAACTCTGAGTGCTGTAGATGAGGAAAGATCGTGACTTAGACAGGGTTATTAAAGGTAATATGAAAGTGAATTGCAAGAAACTGATGAGAAGGGAAGTTGCTCAAAGTAAGGAAGGAAAGAGAAATTGAAATAACCCAATCCTTCATAAAAGGAGTTGTTTTATTTTTAGATCAGTCATATATGCTGTAAATACACTGGTCCGGAAATCTGCTTGGCTTTGTGTTACAGAACACAGAAAGGGTACTCTGCTGTGTTTCCTAAAGTTAGAAAGAAGGTCAGTAGCCCTAAAAACTACTTTGATATACTAAATAAACAGCTTTTGGTACCTTTGAAGCCAAAGAGTTGCACCCAAAGAAGCCAAGGAACATAAGGTGAATAGGTGAAATCTATTTAGATACCTGCCCTGTCCCATGGGATTCACAGGGGAGCATATGCCTCAAAAATATATAAACTGTTTTCCCTTCCTAGGGATGTTTTTACCTGTCAGCTGTATCATTCTCTGTTATGCAGGGTGACATTTAAAAAGTAATCCTTTATGTGCCTTTCAGGAGATAGTGGTTATTAACCTTGCAAAAAAAAAAAAGTGCCAGAAAACCTTACTCAGATACTTTTATTTCAAATATCCCTAGTGAAGATTTTTGAGTGTTGCACGCTTAATTCATTCCTTTTGTTGCTCACTGTGTGGTGTATCTACAGTCAGTTTCTAACCTAATGCAAGGGAAAACTAGATACTTGTATTTCTTTAGTAGTCTCTTTAAGGACAAAAAGTCTGAATATTTCTAGGCTATTTGTTAAATGCTTTAGCAGTGAGGTTGGGCTCACAAGCTTGTGCTGTGAAGAACCCCAAATGGACAGGCAGCTGTGTTCCCTCAAAACTGCATGTATCACACTTGTGATGCCAAAGGGCAGGATGCATCCTACTTTTTTCATTAGTACCTAATATTGCATGGGTGAATTTAGAAGAGTTCATGCAGAGGTATAAAATAATCAGGGTTGAGGTCATCCAGTCCAACCATCCACCCAGCACTGCCACTGTAACCACTAAACCATTTCACCATATCCAAATCTTAAACACCTGCATGATGGTGACTCCACCATCTGCCTGGGCAACTTATTCCAAGGCCAAACCACTTAACAGTGAAAAGATTTTTTTCGAATATCTCATCTGAATTTCCCCTGTCTCAGCCTAAGGCCATTTCCTCTATTCTTCTTACTGCAGGCATGGCAGAAGAGACCAACTCCACCTCCCTCCAACCTTTCAGGGACTTGTAGAGAGTCATGAGGTCCCTCCTCAGCCTACTCTTCTCCAGACTAAACAAACCCAGCCCCCTCAGCCATTCCTCACAAGACATGTTTTCTAGACCTTTCTTGAGCCTTGTTTCCCTTGTCTGGACACGCTCCAGCTCCTCAATGTCCTTTTTAAAGTGAGGGTCCCAGAACTGGATGCAGCACTCGAGGTGTGGCCTCACACTGTGTTCCCCAGTACAGGGGAACAACCCCTTCCCTGTCCTGCTGGCTGATCCAGGCCAGGGTGCCATTGGCCCTCTTGGCCACCTGGGCACACTCAGGTTCAGCTGCTGTCAACCAGCATCCCAGGTGTCCCTTTGTGTCCAGCCACTCCTCACCCAGCCTGTATCACTGCATGGCTCAGGTGCAGAACCTGACACTTCACCTTCTTGAGCCTCCTGCAGCTGTGTCCTCAGCCCACTGATGGAGTGTGGCCAGGTCTCCAGCAGAGCCTTCCATCCCCTGAACACATCAGCACTTCCATCCAGCTCTGTGTCCTGCACAGCTCCTGAGGGTGCCCTGATCCCCGTGTCCAGACCATCCATAAGGACGTTAAACAGGACCAGCCCAAGGTGGAGCCCTGGGGAACACCACTGGTGACAGCTGCCAGCTGGATTTATCTCCACTCACCACAGAGCTCTGGGCCCAGCCATCCAGCCTGGTTTTTACCCATTGGAGGGAGAGTCCACCCACCCAAGCTGCAAGCAGCCAGTTTTTCTAGGAGGATGCTGTGGCAGGTGGTGCCAAACACTCTACTGAGGTCTAGATATGTTGCAGTCAGGTAGATAAATTACAGAAGAAAGGTCTCATAAAAATCAGGCCTTGCTCTCTGTTAATTTAATAGCTAGCTTGTCACTTCTATGTGCAGCTAAATGGCTTGCAAGTTCCCATGTGAAAACAATCTTAAGTATGAAAACAATTAACACAACAAGCTATTCTGGTAAGAGAACTGTTTGCACCTGCAATAAACAAGAAATCTGTCTCATGGGAATCAGTGAACAAAATATGTAAACTAACCAAGAATAGAGAGACTGGATAGACAAGTAAAATACCTTTTACTAACCAATGGGGTAATTGGCAAGAAAACTATGGACCAATTGGAGTTGCACATGAGGTCTGTAAAAACTGTATAAAATAAGTTGTGTGAATAAAGAATGGGCTTTTCTGCATGAAGAAAATGGAGTCTTGGCTGATTTATTACAATATAGATAGATACCCTGGATAGACATATCCACAGCCTTCCCCTCATCTATTAATTGTACACCCTATTCTCCTTAATCCATGCATTTTTATCTTGAAAGGTGAGATAGGCACTTTTCCTGAGGCTTGGTGTTGAAGAAATAGATGACAAATGAAAAACTTTGTGGATGAGTTTCTAAGAAAGCAAACCAGTATTTAGGCAGCTGGTGACCCATGGCTATTTGTCAGTCAGATTGACCAGTGTAGTCTTGTTTTCTCTTTTTCCATTCTCTGTGTTCATCTGTATTTTCCTCTTCTGAGGGAATGGCAAGTGTTGTGTTCAGACTGTTGGCTGTCTGAAACTGGAATCCTTTTACATTGTTCTTAAACCATTTGCACAGCAGCTTGTTTCGTGGATAGTGCACCTGGTTATTAATTCAGTGCAGCTAAATTATTGAGAGGTGGGTACTGTTTCTTTATCAATGGCAATGTTCCATGTCTTCTAGCTGATTTTCTGCTGTTAATAAGACTTGGAAAATCAGAAGTAGACTTAGACCATTTGCTGATTATATTGTGATCCAAAATATCAGCAGATGTTTCTCCTTTTAAGCAAGCATATGCCCCATTTGAGGAGTTTTTAGTGGTAGCAGGATTTCTTCATGGAAGAGCTGGCACTTTTAGCTTGCTCTGGGTACTGTCATGAATCATGGGATGGATGGCACATACAGTCTGTTGAAATTATGCTGTGAACTTATAAGGAGGTTTCAGACTTCTGCCAAAACTGCTCTGCAGCCTGGTTGAGCTTTCTGCTGTGGAATAGTTTGGCTGGGCTCAAGAGTCCCAGATGTCACCTAAGTCTGGAATTGCATTTTTACTGCATCTAAAGGAAAAGAAGAAAGCATTGCTTAATAGATCTTCCTGCTTTATTACCCTATATTGTGTTTCTTTACCTGCAAATCTCAGTGTAATATTGGTGACTAAATTCATGCTCTGGTCTGAAATCTGGGGAGCTGGATTCATGCTAATGCCAATGTTGTAAGCTGAAGGTGTGATATTTACTTTCCATAATTTAACTACTATGACTCTGTGCTAGGTAAAGCTAGCATGCATTAGCTTTAAAGTCTTTCAAAATTATAAAAGGAAAGTGGTCTTCATAAAATTGACCATATTGAAGTCAGCAGTGTAAATATTTGAAGTATTGTTTATGCTTCTTTTTGGAGTTGTGTCAGCTTTCTAGGGCTGGTAGATGTACGACTGCAAAAAGAAAAAAAAAAGCTACAGCCTGATCAAAATGCCACTAAAGTCTCAGAAGATATTTCCTTTATATTTGGGATAATATGTATTTAGGTTATTCACATGAAAAATCACATTCAAGGCAGTCAGTGAAATAGTCAAATTTATTTATGTTTGTGATTTTTAACTATAAAGATATCTGTTACTTTGTGAACAGCATTTGAAATTAATTTGAGTAATTCAACCCCTTTAGACCCCCTCAAAAATCAAGCATTGTATGTTGTACTTTACAAATATTAGTTTTCTGGAAGATTGTGGAGATGATCAGAAGTGTGTACTTATAAATGAATTGATCCCAAGCAGATTTAAAATCAGGTCATACATGAAAGCTGTGAGCAAATATGATATATAATATTACATTTTCATGTTCTTACCTACAAGAAATTAATGTAAAAAAGAGATAATACTTCTACAAATGACATGATGGTTCTTCCAAATAGACATACAGAAGTGCAATTTCTACTTTGGAGGATGGCTAGAATAATTTAAACAACAGCACACCTTTATTAATGTTGCTTATGAAGGGATAGTTTTTTCTCAGGCATGCTTTTATATACACCATCCTGTAGGAAAGTTTCCTGGAGTTAACTTTATAGGTGTGATTTAAGTTACCCCTGCTTTTTTTTTTACTTTTTTTATATTTTCATCTGATAAGTAGTGAATTGTATACCCCTGCCAAACAAATAAATGTTTAACTCATTCCTAGAAAGCCATTCTTTATCCAGAGAGCAGCAATTGGCTTCCTAATTATACCTAATTATAATTATTTCTTAGTGTTTTTTGCATTTTGCAAGTTTTTAGGTAGAAAGTGTGGGTGAAGTCCTAGCTGTGGTAAAATAATTAGAAATTTAAGTGGTAATTTATAAACTTCATCCTTTAAGTCATGAAACAAGCAAATCACTCAGTGAATGTGTTTTCTCACTTACAGCCCTTGCTCTAGTCTTGCCATATGTGCCTGCCTTGCAGGTGTAGTAGGAAAATCTGTTTTCCAGGTGAAACTTTTGTTACTTAACTTTATTTATATGTCTGGTATATGAAAACAGGCATGGACTTTAAAGCACTTGCTAAACAATCTGTAATATTCTATATTCTCAAGTAATTAGACTTTCCTGTATCTGCCAATTATAGGAAATTTTCAATTCATTTTGGCAGACTTTATCTTTTTAAGCTAAAATAGGTTGTGCTTCTACTTCAGGCTTGCCTAAATGCAGCTGAAACAAATAATTTGAAATTCTCTCTTTTATGTTATTACATTGTTTTAACTTGAATGCCCTTCCTGGGTTTTGTTACTACGGGCTCTGCTTAAAGGAAAAGAAGTAACAAGAAGAAATCTGCATTGCAACCCTTTGGGATAATCGAGAAATTATTTAACTCATGCATTAAGCAAGGGAACCAGTAGTAGACAGAAAAATTTACACTGCTGTCTTAAAGAAAGATAAAACCTTTTGGATTAATATTGACTGAAAATTTTATAAAAGGACAATTTCTGCTGTCCTATAGGGTGCTGTAGTACTGCTGTGACAGATAATAGACTACATTCCATGATAGCACAAAGAAGATGCTCTATTTATGATTATGAGTCTGTAAAAGACAAAGCCAGCATGCCTGTAGAAACTCTTCTATGATAAATCCTTGACCAAAGGGACGTTTTGTCCTCTACCTGTTTGTTAGGTTTTTCTCATTTAGTTTTTAAAATTTTATTAATTTAAATTTCAGCGCTGAGATTTAACTTTGAATTACCTTGTGTGCATTATTGGGGTTTTTATAATGGTCTGGGAAGTGCATTGGTTTTGAGTTGGAAAGGATAATTCTGAACATGCTCAATGATGGTGAATTTTAAGGTAGTTCACAGAATTTATTTAAAACTCTTTTGCACACAGTTGGCCAGACTGTCCTAAGAGTTTGTGCTGGTTTTGGCTGGGATAGAGTTCATTTTCTTCATGGTAGCTGCTGTGGGCTATGGTTAGTATTTGTTTTTGAAACGGTGTTGATAAGAGGGGGATGTTTTTGTTATTGCTGAGCAGGGCTCACGCAGAGCCAAGGGCTTTTTGGCTCCTCACACCATCCCACCAGTGAGTGGGCTGGGGGAAAATGTAACTGGGAGGTGACACAGCTGGGACAGCTGACCCCAACTGGCCCAAGTGATATTCCAAACCACATGACATCATGCTCAGCTTATAAATCTGGGGGAAGAAGAAGGAAGAGGAGGAATATTCAGAGTTACAGCATGTGGCTTCCCAAGCCACCATTACCACGATGGAGCCTGGCTTTCCTGGAGGTGGCTGAGTACCTGCCTGTCCTTGGGAAGTGGTGAACAAATTCCTTGTTTGGCTTTTGCTTTCCCTATTAAACTGTCTCTATCTCAACCCATGAGTTTTATTTTAATCTTCTGTCCCACTGAGTGGAGCGAGCCAACGATTGTGGTGCTTAGCCTGGAGTTCCACTATGCTGGTGTTCTGTGTCATGCAGGAAGGTGGTTGGAGAGGGGAGAATAACAGAATGATCATCAGGGATCATTAGTAATGATGATTGGTATGAATTAGAACTACCAGCTTCTTGAGGTGCCTCTCATTTGGCAGCACTCATTTGACTCTGGAGACAGACTTACTGGCAATTGTTCAGACAACAAGCACAGTCCTTTGAATCTAGTGTTAGAGGATGTACAGGATGTTGCTTTCTGTTGTAGCTCAGCTGCTGCCACAAAACTTGAATATCTCATCTGTTTTTTGATAACAGTATGGAGGATGGAAACAGCTGTTGAAAGAGAATGGTGCTCATCTTTAAAACCATAGGATCTCTTCATTTGAAAGGGACTTTCTGAAGTAATCTCATCCAATATCTTCTCAGGTTTGAAAAAATCAGATTGCTTGGAGATTTTTTACAATTTAGCATGTAGTTCTGGAGCAGCATAAGCTTCTAGACACCACAGTGCTTACAAAGCTGTGTGGAGTTTGGGGTTCTTTTTCTCCTACCTGTAAATTGGTGCTGTTTTGCAAAATGCATCTCTTTGTTGAGGAGTTTGTGTGTTGAAAACACCGCCTTTCTCTTAGCTAATTTTTTGGGGGAAAGAGGAGGAGTCTAGTTTTGTCTGTATCAGTTTGTTTTGTGCACCACTTGATCCATGAATATGAGGAGGAATGATGGGGATGAGTGAAGAGGAAGAGTACAGGCAAGGTAGTGGCATCCACAGAACCTCACCCCAGTTTCCTGGTACCTGAGTGGAATACAATCTCAGTGGTGTTTGTGGAGGTAGAACTGGCTGCCAGAATTTCCCCAAAAAAATCATTGTTAACTTGGCTTAATTATATTCTATGTTCTTTCAAATACAGCAAGTAGACTTTCAAGAAGGTCTAAATACAAAATAAATTACAAAACAGTGGGATTGGTACTGGAAAAGAAACAAGAAAATCTTTCAGCTCATGGTAATTCTTCAGGGCTTTGAAAGTAGTTTAGTACCTTGCTTTTAGAATAAGCTCTGCAACTTCTAAGATAAATCAGCTCTCCAAACTAGAGTTCAGAAGGTAAAAGTGTTTTTTAAAAGTTTTCTAATATGCATTTAAATGAAGGCATACATTTTGTAACTCTTACAATTCTGTCCCCTAGATGTATGTTTACTCATCTTGCTGTGCACGTTAAAATTGAGTTTGGTTTCTTCCACCAGTGACTTTGACTGCGTAGCTTTAATTTTAGAACAGGTTAAGCCTTTTAAGGTATAGGTAGCTCTTCTGTCTGGAGCAATGATGCATTCTGACAGTTTTGAATGCTTTACAATTCATCCTGTTAATCAGGATGATTGCCCTTTCAAGAATGTCTTGGGATGTCATTTTGTGACACCCCAAGGATGTGGGTTGCACAAATAACTCACAGTTAAAGATGTCTTTTGTCATGGTTTACATCTTGAATATTGCTGTCAGATGTCAAAAGAGTAGTGGTAAGCAGCAAGCAGTTTTTCTTTTAAAAAACAAACAAACAAAACAAACAAAAAAACCCCCACAAAACAGCTTTGAAGTAAGAGAGAAAAATGGGGAAGTTTTAGATGTCCTATTGTACTCCCATACTCAAAGACTCATTTGTGGCCTCAACAGGTGTTCATTAGTCTAAAAAATATTAAAGTGAATGTATTTCAAATGTGTGTCCTTGGTAGAAAAGGCAGTAACTCCTGGTAGATTAATGTGCCCTTCAGGGTAAGGGTCTTGAGGTGCCTAAATTTATTCTGTTAAAACTTGCTGTTGTGAAATAATTAAACATAGACACAGGTGGATGTATCTTGAAGTACGTGTTTGAGGGATATGTAGGGGAGGACCTGGATATTTGTTGTAGGAGAACTCTCCTGATGTCATGAGTTGTGAGCTCAGGTAGTTCAAGTACGTGCAAAATGACTCAAAATCCAAAAGATAAGTGAAATATCTTGAACCTCCTCATTACCCCCTACTATTATTTGTACTAGAGGTCTTTTGAAACCTGTTGAAAGCACTCTACGAGAGAGGGTGGAAAGCTGTGATAATTTACAGTCCTTCTCGTTGAACTACAGGAAAACCACTCCCAAAATATTTACCTCCTTTGTTTCATTTAGTTCCTAAATTGACAAAGCAGCCTCAAACCCCCTTAAAGCGTGCATGTGTCCCTTCTTTGCAGGTGAAAGCTACGTGTGTGCGTCCAACGAGCCGTACCGCAAGGTCGATTACACCAAGAACGTCAACCCCAACTGGTGCGTGAACATAAGGACCGGCTCCAGCCGCTCCCTGACGTCCCTGGCCGCCGCCAGGAGCGAAGTGAAGGAGAGCAAAGACTTCATTAAACCCAAGCTGGTGACTGTTATTAGGAGTGGGGTAAAGCCACGGAAAGCTGTGAGGATTCTGCTGAACAAGAAGACGGCTCACTCCTTCGAGCAGGTCTTGAACGACATCACCGAAGCCATTAAGTTAGACTCGGGTGTAGTCAAGAGACTTTGTACACTGGATGGGAAGCAGGTAGGAGAGCAAACTGCTGTGGCCAGCTAATAATCTAAGATGCTCTGTTTTCATAAGTTCAATTCTCATTACTGTGTCTGCTTTAATCTGCTTTTGAATAATGACAGTTCAAAAAAATCAACTTTTAAAAGCTTTATTAAAATATTAATACACACAATAAAATTCGAATTGTATATAGTGTAAAATAAGTGGATCTTTACATTCAAGTAAAACAAATTATTTTTTATGCCAGCCTTTTTACGTTGCCCAAAAAGGTGACTGTTGATTAAGTAATACAGTTTATTTGAAACATTTGAACTTGTTAAGACAGCTATATGTTTTCAGAGGCAGGGTCCTGTTTTCAGACCACCACATAGTGGCTGAGTGGTATAAGAAAAATATTGATGTCTTCTTCCATTGCACTTCCACAGATTGCCATTTCCAGAGGTAATAACTGACATGAGCTGAGACCAAGAATTGTATCTGAAATTAATCATTCTGGGAGGGTGGTCACATCTTTGCAACTTGCTTTTTTTTGCTTTTAGTTTTACCTCTGTGAAAACACAGCCAGGGTTAATGACATGGTAGGTGTGTGTTCTTGCACAGAAATACAAAGCAGTGGCCCACAGGATGTTCTGCTGCACCAGTTTAAAGTGTCAGGAAAACACTTAGTGTAGATCAGTCACATTAATGACTAAGCCCTTCATAGAACAGGAATTTGATACCTAATACTTCTATTTGACACTGCTGTGGAACTCTGAGAGCATTGTGACTTTAGTAATAGAGCAACTCAGGCTGCAGAGTAGATCACACTGATATCAGGTACTCTTGTACTGTTGACTAAACATTAATATCTTTCCTCATTCAACAGAAGTGTATTTATATACACCTGCATACCTACACATCTGCATGAAGTAATTGTAAAAGTTCCAGTTGTGTTCAAAGATGTGGGCATTTTTATTTTCAAGATTTTTATAGTGTTTAATGCCTAATAACTGCTTTTTTGTGGTGCAAGCTTCTAGCAAAAGTATGGCAGAGCAAGTGTACTTAGATTGACTCAATATGAGCTCTGTCTCTGGTTATGTTGTGTGTGCTTAGATACACTTCTTGTAGGGAAATGTGTGAAAAGAACAACTTCTGTAATTTGATGAAAATATAGCAAGGCAAAAGCATAATTGAAACTCTTGATTTTTAGTGTTTGGTGGCAGCATGATGATGTGCTCTTTAGTTCTTCTAATAGGTTTGATTTTAAATGAGATTTTTTAATGCTACTTCTTAACAGAGAATCCTTCCTAGGAACATCTGAAAAGTGTTTGTCATGTGTAATTTAATTCATATTAAAATAGTTTTGAGAATATTTATTATGTAGTAATTAGTCTCTTCTGCCCATGAAATGTTCTGTCACTGCCTCAGATGATTTTAGTCTTCTCAAGCAAGTAGAGAGTCAGTAAGGGAAACTGCAAAAGCCAGGATTATCAGTTCAATGCACCTCTTCTTGCATTGTTACAACAGCAGAAACCCACTCATCTGCATTGGTGTGGAAGATGCAGCAATGCATCAGGGATCAATAAAAGTAGTTAAATTTAAATATCACATACATTGCTTGCATGTTGCCATCACCCATGGTGGAAGATTACTCTCTTCAGCCCATGGTGAGGATGACCAATTACTGGTAATGCTCCAAAGTATTATTTTTATTTG
This sequence comes from Buphagus erythrorhynchus, assembly GCA_013400855.1. Lineage (NCBI taxonomy): Eukaryota > Metazoa > Chordata > Aves > Passeriformes > Sturnidae > Buphagus > Buphagus erythrorhynchus. Next base: position 10,489 of record VZTT01043558.1, on the reverse strand, counting down.
CTGCAGTAGCTCCTCCTCCCCTTCTGTGGTAAAGGCAGCCATCAAACTTGAACTGCAGCTGTAGGAGTGTTCTAAGGCAGGATTGAGAAATCCCAATTTCTGACTGTGAAAGGTCTGCAGAGAGCTTCTGCCTCTCTGTGTAAACTGTTCCAGCAGTAGCAGTGAGGAAATGTGGAGACCTCCCTTCCATTGTGCTTTTCCACAGACTTTGGGAAGGAGCCTTTGTTGCACAACTGTGTTTTAAGAGCTTGTGGCATGGAGTGCTCTAAAGAGAAGATCTATCACTTCAAACACCCTGACAAAAATAAAAGCCTTCTATTACTTACCTAGGAGGATGGAGAGTTCTTGTTTTATTTTATTTTTTGTTTATTTGTCTTCCCCCAAAGCAAAGGGCTAACCCCAGTTTGAGGCAGTAGGGTTTTGTTTTTAATTTGTTTGTTCACTGTCAGTATATGTAGAGGTTGGTGCTGAAGGGCTTTTTGGGGTTTGGCACATAAAGAGTTGCTTTGCTGCCAACTACCAATTGGTGGAAATTTCTGAGCCTATTTTCTCTAATGTAGTAATTGCTTATTCTTCTAAATTTGCTAGGGAGGCAGATCTTTTATGTTCGTTGTAGTGTTGGCACAGCTTGAAAGGCAACCATTAAAAAAAAGGCATTTTGTAAATGGCTATGTTCCTATAAATGTAGCTCTTGTGTTTCTCATGGTTCTAATTTTTTTCCTTGCTCCTTCCTATTTTTATCTCTGTGGAAATACATATTTTTCAATTTTTTTTCTGAGTGTATAGGTTTAGGTTGTATTTTCTGTTGGATGTGAAAATGGGGCTGAAGTTCAGACGATTAAAACATGCATGTATAAAATGTGTATCCTTTGATTAGAGAATGCATTGTCCTGTTAACTTGTGGTGTGATTTCTTTATTGCAGTAGAGCCATTTCATGTGTAGGAAAAAATGGTGATAAAACCAGTGATCTTTCTGACCAGTAGAACAGAAGGATGTCCTCAAAAGAGTTTTTATTTACTCTCCTGACTTCATTAATCTTGACTGTCACAACATCTTGATGATAATAGTAATACAGAGAATTACACCTGAGTTGGATATTTTCCTTCATTATTCTATGTGAACACAGACAAGTATCTGATTTTTAATTGTAAGATTTTATAATGTTTGCAAGGTTTCCTTTTATCTTCAGTTTCCATATGAATGCTGTAATTTAACATATTAGTGCTTTGTAGCCTGAAGTACAAATTTATTTTTGAACTGTGTTGATGTTGGGCTTAATTCTAACTTTTAAACTATGGAGCAACCAACTTTTTTTTACCTCCCAAGATTGTTGAGATGATTTTTAAGTGAGAAAAATACTTCTGTAAAAGTAACTAGGCTTTAACTTTGCAGTGCAGGCTTCTGCTGTTCCAGTCTTTGTGCTTCTGACATTGAGATTTGCCTAATATATTTGCTTGACCGAAGTGTTTTCCTTACTTGGCTGCATTTTCCTGGAATCTGTCACTATCCTACTGTGAAGCAAGGACAGTCAGGCTGAAACTTCTCCAGTTGGGAAGTTAACCCTTGGTTACTCTGAAGAGAATGGAGGGTTTCTTTCTTTATTTCTTGCTAAACAAGTTTCAGTCATTGTGAAGTGTGTGGTAAGTTGAGGGGAGAGATTTCCTGTGAGAAGCTCACAAGAAACCATACAGAACTCTGAAGTTTGTGTTGTTTGACACAAAAAAAAAGAAAATAAAATCTTCACACTTTTTAAGCCTGCAGTGTGTTGCAGTTTCATGGGTTAATGTCCATAACAGGATTGAAAAGGTGGATGAGACACCTTTTCTATGCTCCATTGCCAAAAGGGTGAGAATGCACCAAAAATTAGCCTTATTTTGAAGGTCCTTTTTGGTGGGCCACAGGTATATTGAGAGCTAGCTCTGAAACCAAAAGTTCTCCAATTTTCTGGTAATGAAGTTTTTTTATAAAGTGCCCATTAAAAATAAATTGGTAATTGAAGAAAACAGTTACTACATGAGGATGTATTTATCACTCATTGTGCTCTCTTCTCAGTGATTTTTTTATTCTCTAGTGACAGATTCAAAAACTCTTAATAGAGAAGCAGCATTTGAAAACTGAATTTTGTATTTGCTTTGCTGTTAACATACCCATCAGAGAGGGCAGAAATGAAAATAAGGCATGAGCAGGAGAGATTTTGTTTATTAGTGTAACAGATTTTCCCCATATTCTTGATAGGCTTTTGTCATTCAGGTCTCAAAAATTTCCATTGATACAGTATTTTTGCTACAATCTTAACCTCAGTAGAGATCTTACTGTTTAGTACTGAGAGAAGTTTTAGAACATATGAATTTAATTTTTCTCAGTTTTTCTGTTTTGTTGGCAAAGTAATACTTGAACGAGATGATTTTTTAAAAAATGATTTTATTGCATTAAAGTACTTTTTGAAAAATATTTCCCTTTAGTTCAATTTTCTCCTACTAAAGGAGAATGTTCCTTAAGGGACCAGGCTCTAGATGTGTACTTTTTATGTGTGTGTGTGTCATTTAATCATGCTGTTACATCACTGATATCTTAGTGCAGGCTAAGAAGCAGCTGTAACAGAAACTTGCTTCAGTGTTAGCAGGCATGATTTCTAGTTGAAAAGCTACCAAAGTAAATCAAGTTTTTATCTTGCATCTCAGACTCTAACCTAATACAGACACTGTACTAATATATTGGAAATGGCATAGGTTTGAATTCCTGCTACAATCTCCAGCTTTGTTTGTTTGTTTGTTTGTGGTTGCTTTTTGTTGTTTTTCTAGTTCTGCTGAAATTTAAAATACCATTTTAAGCTGAAATGTTGCATTAATCTGCAAGTATGAGGAGAAGAAATCCTTAAGCCCTCACATAGCTCACAACTCTGTAAAAGGCTTATATATTGTTACAGAGGAATGTTGGTGGCAGCTGCAGAGAGAGTGATTCTCTGCATTGCAGATCCCACAGAAGGAGTTTGTGGGCAAGGAGTCTTTCCTCAGCTAACTTCAAGATTTTGATTAGTAATGATAGTCCCTGAATCCATCCTAAAGGCTGAGGGTCACAAGAGGTAGAGTCAATTTTTAGAAAACAATTTACAATTTGCCAAGCTGCAGCAGAGTGATTGGGGATTTGACACTGTGGATATGATTGCCAACAGAACTATGGAAAGAGTAGATATGTCAGATAGAAAGGCTTTTCAGAATTCATGAAAAAGCATATGAATCTGCTTGTTTTGTGTGAAATTGCACGAGTGGTAGTTAGGTATATTGTGGGACAGAGGGGGACATAGAGTTTTTACATTGGCTTACGAAAGTTCAGTAGGGTGTGTGCAGCATCATATGAGAGAATGGGAACAGGACCAGCTGAGACCCCTTGATGCAGGACTGGGATAGCACTGCCATGTGAGAGTGAAGTACCAGCTGAAAAGAGGCATTTATATTGTTGGTTTGGAGTTCTGTCATTTGTTTGTTTGTTTGGAGTTTTTGTAGCTGATGTGAGTCTGCAAATGATTAGTGTGTGGGAAACAGTAAAACGTTTTGTGGAGATGAATCCAGAAGGTATATTTAGATTGTCTTTAAGGAAAGAGAATGGAACTTCCAAAAGTGAGATCTTCCAAGAGAGTAGGAACTAAGTGGCCTGTGAAGTTAAATCAGAAAATATAGACACAGTAGAGGAGGAAAACTCATACTAGACGTCATACTTCTCATTCACTGGATAAACTTGAGCCAAAACCAATGTGGAAGAGCTAAAGATTACTTTCCAGGGCATAGGGAAACCCTGAAAAACAACATAGAGGAGTCCTTTATGAGTCTAATAGTCTTACAGCTGATGTTCATTAGATGAGATGTGGGTCCCTAAGGTTGAGCTAAATGAACTTAACTTTCAGACTTACAGGGCAAAAAATTGATGGAGCAGTACTGTGAATCAGTTTCTGGTGGTTGGCTGGATTGTTTCCCTTTGTTTGAGTAAATATGTGGCAGTGGAATACCTGTACCACCTGGAAGCTGAAAAACTTCACGTTTGGTACAGCCACTTTTTTGCGTGTTACAGGCCAGAAGGGCACTGACACAGCACCTGTCTGTTCAGGGAGCCTGCTGGCTTGGGTTGAGCTCTGAACACAGGATGCTTCAGCTGAGTGCATGAGGTGGGATTTTGGGAAGGTTTGGGGGCTTTTTTGTTGTTTGTTGGGGTTTTTTTAACAATACATAGTTATGAATTAATTACTTGACTGGGGAGAGAGACAAGGGGAAGAAAACAATAGTGGCTACTTCTTTGTATCTCAGATAAGTTTTTTTTCATGCTGTCTTTTCTCATCAGTCAGCTAGGGAAGCATGGTCCAGAAAAGATGCACTACTTACTGAATGCACAGTTGGAATATTGTTGTTCCGAGTGGTTATTGATGACTCAGTGCCAAACCGGAATTTCATATTGAGTAGGGGTCAGTGGATGTGTGTCTGTACGAGTCTCTGGAAATGACCTGGAAGATGGAATGGAGGATATGCTTAATAAATCCAGATGAGCTACAGGAAACCTGGACAACAGAAGATTAGAATCTTGACAAACTGCAGAAACAGCTCAGGACAAAGCAGGTTGAGTAATCTTACACACACTGGTTATTAACAATGCAGATAGGAAATGACAGGGAGCTCTGGCTGAAGTGGTAAAGGGTCACAGCTGAAGATGGAAGATGAATTCATGGTGTCACTGGTTGTGCACAGGAGGGGAAAGCCAACATTCCTGTGGAAGTTACAGACAATCATCTTGCTTCTGATGTATGTGTCAGGTGCCCACTTCGCTCTGTCCTATTCAGTGCAATGATGCCAGCTAGGAACAGCTTTATTATGGAAATCCAGAAAGAAATAAAAAGATGTAAGGAAACATGTTCCATGAAGACCGATTGAAGGAAATGGATAGCTGAGACTATAGAAAGATAATCAACAAGTTTTTTTTTAGGGGATGAACAAAAGAAAACCTAGCAGTAAAAGAAAATTACTTCTGTGTCTTCCCTATGTATAGAAAAAGAAATAATAGGCTTACAGTCAAGATCGGATCCTGTGGAACTCAGTGGTAGATAGTCACTGTAAAAATAAGAATAATGAAGATGTGATTTTTTTTTTATTACTCTTTTCAGCAGATAACTGGAGTCCAGGAGTCTCTAAGATTTCTGAAAACTGATTGAGTTTGAGTGTTTTTGGTAGCTATAGGTGATCTACCACTTTGGAAGAGCTGTTAAGCTGGAGTTAAAAATTAAAATGCCTGTTTAGTATTAAAGTGTGCATGTGTACACACTTGCAACCCACAGAATTCAAACAGTAGGGGTTACAGTTAAAAAAAGTTTTATCCTAGTGCTAGCAAATCTCTTCTAATGTTTGATGTGAAACATGAGT